>OZ004706.1:200910016-200985016 GCA_963924515.1 Vespertilio murinus | reverse complement strand
AATATATATTTTATTGATTTTTTACAGAGAGGAAGGGAGAGGGACAGAGAGTTAGAAACAGCAAGGAGAGAGAAACATCGACCAGTTGCCTCCTGCACACCCCCGGCTGGGGATGTGCCCGCAACCCAGACACATTCCCCGACCAGAATCGAACCCGGGACCCCTCAGTCCTCAGGCCGAGCTCTATCCACTGAGCCACACAATTGGATGCTCCAATAAACGGAGGAGGGCTGTGGGCGGACTGAGGAACAGACGCGTCTGTGCCTCTCGTGAGACACTCCCCTCCACGCGGGCGGGAGGCAGGACGGACGCAGACGCTGCTCGCGGATCGGGACGAAGGGGAAGCTGACGTCGCAACCCTCGTATCAGACCAGACAGACTTTAGACAAAGAATGCAAACAACCACCGCAGAGGCGTTCCATCACGTGAAGGGGGCGGGCCAGAAAGGGCGGTACCGTCGTAAACATCTACGCACCCAGTAACCGGCACCCGGTACGGGGCGCAACTGATAACAGACACAGATGCGGATACTGACTGCCATCTGCTTGGGACAACGATACGTCGTCCAGACAGAAAGCTCATCCTGTCTCCGGAGAGGGAACATGCTTCCTGACCGTCACCCCGTCACTAAGAAGGCTGCACCCACGGCCGAGGGAGGCCACGTTCCCAGAGGGAGCCTCAGCGAGCCCCAGCAGGACCTGAGGCTGCGCCAGCCGTGGGCAAACTACGGCCCGAGGGCCAGATCCGGCCGTTCGGCTGTTCTGTCCGGCCCTCGGAGCCGAAAGAGCAGAGGGTTCTCTTGCTCTCCCCTCCGCTCCTTCACCAGCAGCCCAAGAGGAGAGTGCCAGCGTGGTCAGGGTGCTTTTGTTCCGGCCCTCCGGTCCAGTGTAAGAGCCCACGGTGGCCCTCAAGTCAGGAAGTTTGCCCACCCCTGGTCTACGCCCTCCCCGCACACCTCAGGCTTGACAGGGGCCCTCAGGCCGTGTCCCCTGCCGGGCAGGGCTTGATGGGCGACCTCAAGGCGCACCCCCTGCCCCGGTCTGGGCTGGGGGACCTCAGGCCACACCCCCTCGTCCTGGCGGGGACCCGAGGCTCTGCCCCCTCATGCCCCCCACGTCCCCCACGCCCCGCACGCCTTCCCCGCCCCCCCCCGCCCCCCCCCCACACCCTGCACCCCACCTGCTGCAGGAGGCGGGCGGCGGTCTGCAGGGAGCAGTCGACGACCACGCGGCGCTCGCGGTTGCGCTTCATGTCCCGCAGCAGCGGCTTGGCGTCCTGGGCCCCGGGCGGCAGCCGCCGCACCCGCAGCCGGAGGTCGTGCCGGGCCGGGGCCTGGATCAGCTCCTGCAGGAGGACCAGGCCTGCGGCAGAGGAGGGCGTCCCCACCACGCCCGTCCCCGCAGTCAGAGCCGGCCGGGGACACGCCTGTGGCCCCTGCCCGTGGGGGATACTGCGTGGCTGCGTGTGGGGGCCGTGTGGCTGCATGTGGGGGCCATGTGGCTGCGTGTGGGGGCCGTGTGGCCGCGTGTGGGGGCTGTGTGGCAGTGTGTGTGTGGACTATGTGGCCGCATGTGAGGACTGTGTGGCTACATGTGTGGGGACCATGTGGCTGCATGTGGGGGGCCGTGTGTGGGAGGCATGTGGCTGCATGTGGGGGCCATGTGGCCCTGTGTGGGGGCCGTGTGGCTGTGTGTGTAGGGCCATGTGGGCCGTGTGACCGAGTGTGGGGGCCGTGTGGCTGTGTGTGGGGGCTGTGTGGCCATGTGTAGGGACTGTGTGGCTATGTGTAGGGGCCATGTGGCTGCATGTGCGGGCCCCGTGGCCACATGTAGGGACAGTGTGGCCGAGTGTAGGGACCATGTGGCCACGTGTGGGGACCATGTGGCTGTGTGTGGGATCGTGTGGCCACGTGTGGGGGCCGCGTGGCGGGAGAGCCCTCTTCCCAACGCACCAGGAAGGCCTTGGGGTGCGATCCTCCTCCCAGTCTGCAGCCGACACCCCACACCTATAAAGTGGCGCCCAGCCCCCCATGCGGTGTGAACAGGAAGTGCCCGTGGGACATGGAACACCTGCCCCCAACAAGCCGGGGGGGGGTCTTCTCGGCTGTGAACCCCGAGTCCCAGGGTCCTGAGACGGGTGTGCGCCTGAGGCGTCAGCGGCCCTGGGGAGGGGCCAGGGTGCATGGGCGTGTTTCTGGCCAGAATGGCCTCTTCCGCCCCACATTCCACACGGAACCCGTTAGTGCTGGGAGACCCAGTTCCTCGACGGGGCACGGGGAGGGGTGCTGGGTGGGAGGGAGAAGAGGGGTGCTGGGTGGGAAGGGAGGGGTGCTGGGAGGGAGGGAGGGGAGGGGTGCTGGGTGGGCAGGAGGGGAGGGGTGCTGGGTGGGAGGGAGGGGAGGGGTGCTGGGTGGGAGGCCCAGGAGGAAGGAAACCCGGTTACAGGTCAGAGCCGTCTCTGGGGGTGTCGGAACCCCTGGGCAGTCCTCAGGGAACGGGGTCCCTGCCGAGCCCCCTCCCCCTCCCTCTCCCCGCGCCCCCCTGTGCCGGCGGCCCCCCCCCCCCGAGGTACCTGTGCCGTCCTCGTACAGCAGGGTGGCCGCCCGCCAGCCGAGCCGGAGGACCAGGTCCCGCACGGCCCGGCCCAGGGCCGCGGGGTCCGGGTGCAGGTTGATGTGGAACCCGGCGCGGGCGTCAGCCTGGGGGTGCGGCCAGCCGGTCTGGATGTGGGGGACCTGCAGGGCCTGGCAGACGGACTGCACGGCGCCGGCCGAGGGGCTGTGCCGGGGGCCGAAGATCGCGGCCACACCCAGCGCCAGCTGGTCACAGGCTGGGGGGAGGCAGAGAGAGAGGGAGAGAGAGAGAAGGAGAGAGGGAGACAGAGAGAGAGGGAGAAAGACATAGAGAGAGGGAGAGAGAGGGAGAGAGAGAGAGATCAATGATGAGAGAATCATGGACCGGCTGCCTCCTGCACGCCCCACATGGGGGATGGAGCCCACAACTCGGGCCTGTGCCCTGACCGGGAATCGAACCCTGACCTCCTGGCTCACAGGTGGCTCAGCCACGGAGCCACCAGCCTGGAGGAGGTGGAGTCCGAACCCCTGGCCTGGTTCTGGGCCCCCAGGAGCCCCCAGCTCGTCCCCGCCCTCCCCGGAGCGGACGCGGTGCGTGGGCCGTGCCACCTGCAGTGGCCACGGAGCAGGCGCTGTGGCTCCGACAGGAAGTGGCCAGAGAGCCCCGCGGGTGCCCACCCCCGCCGGCCACAGGGCGAGGCGTGGCACACCCACCGGGCGTCGGGAGGGAGCCGCTCGCCCTCCCTGGATGGCAGAACGCAGCTGCCTCCGCTCCATACCAGCCAGAGTGCAGCCCGAACCGGCGGCGTGTGTTTCCACACGGACGTGTGGCCCGGCGGCGTGGCTCCGTGGCTGGGCGCCGGCCTGTGGACCGGGAGGTCCGGGTTCGATTCCCGGTCCGGGCACAGGCCCGGGTGGTGGGCTCCGTCCCCGGGTGGGGCGTGCGGGAGGCAGCCGGCTCACGATTCCCTCCAGTCATGGACGCTTCTCTCTCCCTCCCCCTGCCTCCCTGAGATCAATAAAATCATGGAAGAGTGTGGGTGTGTCTCCGCGTCCCCTCCGGTTCCAGCGGACCCCGGAGCGGCCCCGGCTCTTCCCGGGGAGACCTCGGCGTCTGCGAGTGGATTAGGTGCCGCGTCACAGACGCCCGTCTGAGGGCGGACGAGAACCGGGTGCCAGACGCCGAGGGCGTCCTCACGGTGTGACCTTCCGTCCCAATTCAGTGTCATTCCAGGCCCAACTGGCTCCCGGGTCTGTGGCTCTGCCGTCCCCGCGGGGCCACGCGGGGGGCACAGGCCTTTGACCCCAAGTTCCCTGCTGTGTGTTAGTTCCTGTCTCCGCCGAAGTTTCCATTTTTGTGGAGGCTGGGGTCTGAGCCGACGCAGCTGCCGGTGCACAGGAGGGCTCAGCGTCTGCCACCCTCTGCGCCGTGGCCTGTGGGAGGGGCCACAGGGGGACCGGGTGCTGGGGAGCTATGGCCTGTGGGAGGGGCCACAGGGGTCGGGGAGCCATGGTCTATGGGAGGGGTCACAGGGGAGCCATGGCCTGTGGGGAGGGGTCACAGGGGTCACAGGGGACAGGAGCCATGGTCTGTGGGAGGGGTCACAGGGGTTCAGGGTGCTGGGAGCCCCAGGGTCACAGGGAATTGGGGGTGCTGGGAGCCCCGGGGTCTGCGCCCGTGAGATGGAGGCGGGGAGTGTCGTGGGGTCGCCGCCCGGGGAGGGCCTGCCACCCGCCTCCTCCGCCCGCACCCCCCTCCCGCTCACAGGGCTCGGCTGCGGCCGAGAGCAGGGCCACCCGGGGTCCACTCAGCCGCCGGCTCCTTGCGGCCCGGGTGCGAGGGCGAGCTGAGCCGAGGGACGCCCAGCCGGGCACCTCCCCGAGGAGGCGACCTCACCCCGGGACGGCATGGCCCCAGCACGGAGGGACCAGGGACCCCGGGCGGCGGCTCGCGGTGAGCCGTACCTCGCTGCGAGGCCTGGAAGCTGTCGAGGGGCGCGGCCCTCCGGACGGCGGGGGCGAGGGCGGCGCCGGGCGCCAGGCTGCGGTTCCTGTTCACGCTGGCGACCGCGAGCCGGAAGGCCAGCTCCTCGGCGGGCGGGGGCTGGTCCTCCGCGGCCTCGAACACGGCGCCTGCGTCGGGGGAGGAGGTGTGAGCCCGGTGCACCGCCTTTAATACGTTTAAAAAAATATATTTTATTGATTCTTTACAGAGAGGAAGGGAGAGAGAGAGCCAGAAACATTGATGAGAGAGAATCATCGACCAGCCGCCTCCTGCACCCCCCCCACCGGGGATGTGCCCGCAACCAGGGTACATGCCCCTGACCGGAATCGAACCCGGGACCCTTCAGTTAGAAGGCCAAAGCTCTATCCACTGAGCCAAACCGGTTTCGGCTGGAGCTGCCTTTTGACCCAGTGATCCCACTTGTAGGAGTAGATCCTAGGAAACCCGAAGCACCCACCAGAAAGAACGTATGCTCCCTGTGTTCAGAGCAGCCCCGTTCACAACAGCTGAGACCGGGAAACAGCCCCGTGCCCGTCAGTGGACGCGTGGACAGAAAAGCTGCGGCACACTCACACCAGGGCACACTATGCAGCCTCCCAAAGGAAGCATCTCTTACCCTTTGGGACAGCACGGAGGGACCTGGAGGGCATCGTGCTGAGTGAAATAAGCCAGCCGGAGAAGGACAAGTGTCACGGGATCCCACTCACAGGTGGGCTAACGAACAAAATCAACCCATGAAGGGAGTGGATCGAGACGTGGAAGCGTGGAGCAGAGGCGGGATGTCGGAGGGAAGGCGGGGAGGGTGGCCGGTGGGAGGTAACCGGCCAAAGACCTCGTGTGCATGTGTGCCTGGCCCGTGGGCGCAGACAGCGGGGGTGGTGGTGGGGGGAATGTGGGAATGGGAGGAGGGAGGGGACATATGTAATACTTTCCACAATAAAGAATTTTTTAAAAAAGTATATGCTTTTTAAAAAATATATATTTTATTGATATTTTACAGAGAGGAAGGGAGAGAGATAGAGAGATAGAAACATCGATGAGAGAGAAACATCGACCAGCTGCCTCCTGCACACCCCCCACCGGGGATGTGCCCGCAACCAAGGCACATGCCCCGGACCGGGATCGAACCCGGGACCCCCCAGTCCGCAGACCAATGCTCTACCACTGAGCCAAACCGGTTTCGGCTAAAAAGTATATGCTTTGAAAACACCTTATTTAATAAGAACAAAAAGAGAGAGGAGTGAAATATGGTCCAATCGACTTGGGAAAGATATTCTAAGATTCTTAACTTTTTTAGTTCACAAATAACATAAGTGCAAAATCAAATATTTTTGTCTCTTTACCAGCTTTGCTTTCCCCTCCAGGACAAACCATTTTCTCCAATAAACGCATCACTAATATTATAGTGCTGGTGTAATAGGACAGTAGGTTTTTACAATTCGGTTTGACATCCCAGGACCACAAATTCACAAAGTTTATGCAGCTGGCACGTGTTCCTTTCAAATGAAATCTTTCCATTTCTCTATGAACATTTACCATTGAAAAAATCAGACATGCATTTAAAAGTAAATGAGTGGGTTTAATGTTTAAACATAGACAGACCTTTAACTTACTATAGTGTATTCCTGGAAAATAAACTATCCATTAACCTAGTTTTCCCCTTTAAAACGATCCCATGTAAAAAGAGAGAAACGTGTAAATTGACCGTACCTCTGCTTCGCTCACCAGCCAATCAGGACTGAGTATGCAAATCAACCCAGCAATGGTGGTGGGTTAATTTGCATACTCAGTCCTGATTGGCTGAGCATGCAATCAACCCAACAACGATGGCAGGTTAATTTGCATACACAGTCGCGAGGCGGAGAGCAGAGAGGGAGAGCTGGCGGCTTGGAGGACTGGGCAGAGCAGGAAGGGAAAACCAAGAGCTCGGGGAACACCAGGAATTCTGGGAATAGTAGTTCTGGTGGCAGACGGATCTCCTAGTCACTAGACTCAGCTGACCCCGAGCTTCCTCCCAGGATTCCCCCAGGGCCCCCAACAGGCCCACGTCCCTTAGGTGAGATGTGCAAGCCAATGCAGACGGCCCGCCCCGTGTCTGGGGACTCCCGGCTGCGGACCCAAGCCCGTGCCGGCGTTTAGAAGACAACCGAGTAAGCGGCCCGAGCAGAGTAACCCACGCTGTTCCGGGGGCACCGCCGCCTCCGCGGTCCTATCTGTGCAAAGCGGCTCCCGCTCCACCGCACGTGCTCTCACCCAGGACATTGTCCGGGCGCCGCGGCCTCTGGTCAGTGTTTCAGACGCCAAGCACAGGCCTGGCCTAGGACACTCACATCCGGTCAGTCTGAGGGGTGGGAGGCAAACCCCTGCTTCCTGACAACGGATCGCGTTGACAGCTGGCTACCCACACACGGCTCTCCGGACTCCGCAGGGCCGCGCTGAGAGGGCGGGAATGCCGCCACGTGACCTGCCTCTCTGCCCTTGTCATGGGAAACAGGGCGACCCGCCCCAGAAAGGGCAGACGCACGTGGGACCCTTCTTCTCTCTCTCCCCAGGGACGGCCTGGGCACAGCTCTGCAAGGGACAGGTTGTGTGGCCATGGAAGCATAAAACGCAGGTGTGTGTGTGTGTGTGTGTGTGTGTGTGTGTGTGTGCATGTGTGCGAGTGTGGGTGTGTGCACGCGTGAGTGTGAGTGTGTGTGTGTGTGTATGTGAGAGAGAGAGAGAGAGAGAGAGAGAGAGAGAGGTCACTGCGTGCTCACATGCGCGAGGCGCCCAGCACGGCAGGAATGGCCTGGCGTCCAGCAGACAAGGGTGGGTCCTATCTCCCCTCCGGGCAGCTGCCAGGGACCCTGTGGGGTGTGGTGCCCCCCAGACCCTCTTCGGGTGCCTCTCTGTGAGATGATGAGCTTGCAGTGGACACGTGGCACCGTGCGGGCGCTGTGCGGACACCGTGGGTGTGCACACAGCCAGCACCTTCCTGCTGTGCAGGGGAACAGGGGAGCAGGGTGCAGGGGTGCAGGGCACATGGACGTGGAGCCGACACCTTCCGTTCGCCGTCCTCTGCAGCCAAAGTGTTGGCGACACTCCAACGGGCGAGGCAGGCGAGAAAGCACCGTCCGGGCACGCGGGCCACAAAGCCCAGCCCCCGCCCACCCCGCACCTCCCCACCTCACCTCCTGCAAAGCCCCCACACGGGCCGTCTACCCCATCCGTCCGCTGGTTGGTGAGCGGTCGGTGGTTTGTTGGAAAGAGAAAGGAGAGAGAAGAGAGGGTAACGACGCAGTCACCCTTCTCTTTCTTTACACACACACGTACACATGCATGCGTGTGCACACCCACACATATGCACGCATACATGCACACATACATGTACATGCCCACGCATACACACATGCACACATATGCATATGCACACACACACACACACACTGGTTCCCAGCTCATGTCACATTTGTGTTCGGCGTTGGACTCAGTGGACGGAACGCACTGTGGAGAGGCGACCCCCCTCTCCCCCCCGCCACCACACACACCCGCTAACGCTGGTTTCCATGGCGCCGAGATGCCATTGAACAGAGCCGGGTCCTAGGGGCGGGTAGGTCTGCCAGGCCAGGCCGCGGGCTCTGTGCCTCACCGGCCCCCGTGCCCACACCTGCCCTGTGCCCCACCTACCCACACCCACACCTGCCCCGTGCCCTCACCTGCCCCGTGCCCACACCTGCCCCGTGCCCACACCTGCCCCGTGCCCACACCTGCCCACGCCCTCACCTGCTGCCCTGTCTCCCCCTGCCCTCTCTCCTCACCCCTGGAGGGAAGTCCGGACCAGCTACTCCCCATCCAGACATCAGCTGGGCCCCAGGACAGACTGGGAGCACAGGGGCCCTTGGGTGCTGGTGCCGCTGTCCGTCCCCCCACACCTCCCCAGTCCTGGACCCTCAGCCCAGGGCGCCGCAGCCCGCGCCGCCGGGAGCTCAGACTCTGGAGACCCCCGTGGACGGACCGGACCGAACCGACACCGGAGCTCAGACTCTGGACCGACACCGGGACAACTTGGCGGGGACCCGGGTGCCTGCGGCCCCTCTTCCACCTGATCCGGGGGGCGGGGGCCGGGCCGCGGCCAGGGCTGCGCGGAGGGGGCGGGGGAGAGGCCCGGGGAGCGTGTCTCTGGGTCCTGACCCCCCCTCCTCCCCCATGGCTCAGCCGGACCCCAGGGCGGGGCCGGGAGGAGGCCTGGCCCTGCCCCCCCCCATCCCCTCCATCCCCGCCCCCGCCCCTGGAGCCCAGCGGGGAGCCCCGCACAGGTGTCCGGCCGGCGCCCTCCCACCCGGGGCGCTGCCTGCACCCCCCCCGGCCCCCCGGGCCCCCCAACCCCCGGGTCCCCCCCCATCCCGCCCCCCGGGCCCCGCCCCCCGGCCCCCCCAATCCCCCCCCCCCGGGCCCCGCTCACCGAGGCGCAGCGCCCGCGGGGCCGCCGGCGGGAGCAGCGCGCACAGGACGCAGAGCAGCGCGCGGGGCCCCATCGCCCGCCGCTCGGTTCTCGGAGGCGCTCGGGGCTCCGGGTCCCGGGTTCGGGGCTCCGGGCTCCGGGCTCCGCGCTCCGTGTGCGCCCCGCGCTGCCCGCGGTCGGAGCGGAGCCCTCGCGGGGGCGCGGTTGGGGGACCACGGACGCCCGGCGCCGGCCTCAGCGCCAGCCCATCGCCCTGCGCCCCACGTGGGTGCCCGGCTGCGGGTGGCGCCTCCCGCCCCCCGGCCCGGAGCCCGGAGCCCCGAACACGGAGCCCGGAGCCGGAGGAAAGTTGCGGCGCGGGGAGGCGGGAGGCGGGAGGCGGGAGGCGGGAGGCGGGCGCCCCAGCGGGTGAACGGGTCCCCGCCCCCCGGCCCGGGGAGCCCCGCACTCGGCGCGCACAGCCCCCTGCGCCGCAGCCTCCGGGCCCCAACGTGCGGCTGGTTTTATGGGGAAACCAGAGCCGAGCAGCGAGGGCGGGGCTGCGGGTTGCGTCCCCGCGCCCTGGGGTCCCGCGCCTGGGGTCCCCGCGCCCTGGGGTCCCCGCCCTGGGGTCCCCGCGCCCTGGGGTCCCCGCGCCCTGGGGTCCCGCGCCTGGGGTCCCCGCGCCCTGGGCTCCCCGCGCCCTGGGGTCCCGCGCCTGGGGTCCCCGCGCCCTGGGGTCCCCGCGCCCTGGGGTCCCCGCACCCTGGGGTCCCGGCGCCCTGGGGTCCCCGCGCCCTGGGGTCCCCGCGCCCTGGGGTCCCCGCGCCCTGAGGTCCCCGCACCCTGAGGTCCCCGCGCCCTGGGGTCCCCGCGCCCTGGGGTCCCCGCGCCCTGGGGTCCCCCCGCCCTGGGGTCCCCGCGCCTGGGGTCCCTGCGCCCTGGGGTGCCGCCCGGCACCGGATGGGGACCCTGCCGGCGCCCCCGCTCCCAGGCTGCGGGCTGAGCTGGAGGCGCCTGGTTCCGGCGTCAGGCCACGTCCTCCTTTGGACCGGACCGGACCCGGACCCGCCCCCCTCACCGGACCGGCCTGACATCCCCAGTGAGCGGTCCGCGGCCACGTGGCGGGCCAGGCTGGGCCTCGCCCCCCCCCCCCCCCCCCAGGCCGCCCAGAGACACGCCGCCCCTCCCGGGAGGAGCTATTTCTGAATGTGGGTTTGGAGGCTGCGGCTGAGGAGGGACCCGGACGCCTCCCGGGGAGTCACCAGCTGCTGTCATCCTCCTCTTTCCTCCTCTTTCCTAGGAGCTCCGCACCCGCAAGGTCAGGGACGCTGCAGAAGGACCAACATTTCAGTTCACCAGGAAAACCAGAAGGTGTCCACACTACATGAGCCTTAGGGAAATGTTGCTAAATCCGAGATGCAACTGTCCACCCATCCACCCATCAACCCATCCACCCACCCATCCACCCACCCATCCAACCATCCATCCATCCATCCATCCATCCATCCATCCATCCACCTATCCATCCATCCATCCATCCATCCATCCATCCATCCATCCATCCACCTACCCATCCATCCATCCATCCACCCATCTATCCATCCACCCACCCATCCACCCATCCACCCATCAACCCATCCACCCACCCATCCACCCATCTATCCATCCACCCACCCATCCACCCATCCACCCATCAACCCATCCACCCACCCATCCACCCATCTATCCATCCACCCACCCATCCACCCATCCACCCATCAACCCATCCACCCACCCATTCATCCAACCATTCATCCATCCACCTACCATTCCATCCATCCACCCATCAATCCACCCATCCATCCATCCATCCATCCATCCATCCGCCCATCCTTCCTTCTATCTATCCATCCACCCACCCATCCATCCATTCATCCACCCACCCAATCATCCACCCATTCATCTACTCATCCACCCACCCATCCATCCACCCATCCACCTATCCATTCATCCACCCACCCACCCATCCACCTATCATTCCATCCACCAATCCATCCATCCATCCATCCATCCATCCATCCATCCATCCACCTATCCATCCATTCACCCATCCACCCAACCATCCATCCATCCATCCACCCATCCACCCACCCACCCATCCATCCATCCATCCATCCACCCACCCACCCACCCACCCATCCACCCACCCACCTATCCTTCCTTCCATCCACCCACCCATCCATCCATCCACCTATCATTCCATCCATCCATCCATCCATCCATCCATCCATCCATCCATCCATCTATCCATCCATCTATCCACTAATCCATCCATCCATCCATCCACCCACCTACCCATCCATCTATCCATCCACCCATCCACCTATCCATCCATCTACCCACCCACTCATCCACCCATCAATCCATCTACCCATCCATCCATCCATCCATCCACCCAGGTACCAGCTCCTCCCCAGGTACCAGCTCCTCCCTCAGGTACCAGCTCCTCCCCACGTGTCAGCTCCTCCCTCAGGTGTCAGCTCCTCCCTCAGGTACCAGCTCCTCCCCAGGTACCAGCTCCTCCCCAGGTACCAGCTCCTCCCCAGGTGTCAGCTCCTCCCTCAGGTACCAGCTCCTCCCCAGGTACCAGCTCCTCCCTCAGGTACCAGCTCCTCCTCAGGTACCAGCTCCTCCCTCAGGTACCAGCTCCTCCTCGGGTGTCAGCTCCTCCTCAGGTGTCAGCTCCTCCCCAGGTGTCAGCTCCTCCTCAGGTGTCAGCTCCTCCCTCAGGTACCAGCTCCTCCCTCAGGTACCAGCTCCTCATCAGGTACCAGCTCCTCCCTCAGGTACCAGCTCCTCTCCAGGTACCAGCTCCTCCCTCAGGTACCAGCTCCTCCCCAGGTACCAGCTCCTCCCCAGGTGTCAGCTCCTCCCTCAGGTACCAGCTCTTCCCCAGGTACCAGCTCCTCCCCAGGTACCAGCTCCTCCCCAGGTACCAGCTCCTCCCCAGGTGTCAGCTCCTCCCTCAGGTACCAGCTCCTCCCCAGGTACCAGCTCCTCCCCAGGTACCAGCTCCTCCCTCAGGAATCAGCTCCTCCTCAGGTACCAGCTCCTCCCTCAGGTACCAGCTCCTCCCCAGGTGTCAGCTCCTCCCTCAGGTACCAGCTCCTCCCCAGGTACCAGCTCCTCCCCAGGTACCAGCTCCTCCTCAGGTACCAGCTCCTCCCCAGGTGTCAGCTCCTCCCTCAGGTACCAGCTCCTCCCCAGGTGTCAGCTCCTCCCCAGGTACCAGCTCCTCCTCAGGTACCAGCTCCTCCCCAGGTACCAGCTCCTCCCTCAGGTACCAGCTCCTCCCCAGGTGTCAGCTCCTCCCCAGGTGTCAGCTCCTCCCCAGGTGTGGCATCCAGTTCTGGATACTCTGGGAGAGAGCTGACCAAACAGGAAATCCACAGAGAAGAGGCTGATCTGGATTTAGGGTGCACCGTGTGTAAGGGCTGAGGAGACCAAGACGATTTACGGCACATGTTGGCTATTTTTAGAGATTTGAGGAGTTCTTGGGTTAAAAGAAAGTAGCCCATCTGGTGTGGCTCGGGGGTTGAGCATGGACCCATGGCCCCGGAGGTCATGGTTCAATCCCTGTGAGGGCACAGGCCCAGGTTGGGGGAGCGATCACCTGCAGGGGGCATGCAGGAGGCAGTCCGGGAGCCCTCGGGGGTGTATGGCTGATGGCGTAGGCCCGCTAGCCGTCAGGCGGACATTAGCGCTGCCCCGGAGGTGGGGGGGCCTCCCGCCACCTCCACCGTGCTGGTCAGCCGTGAGCCTGGCCTGCAGCTCCTGGCCGAGCGGCGCCGCCCCCTCTGGTAGCGCACTGACCACCAGCAGGCAAATCCTCCTTGAGCGCCTGCCCCTGGTGGCCAGTGCGCGTCATAGCGGCCGGTCTTGGCCCTGCTAGTCAGATGAGAAAGAATAAGGAAAGTTCTGTCCCGTGGAAGGCGGAGAAGTACAATTTCACCTTGCGCGGGTAGCATTTCTGGGTCAGGAAAGTGTTCACAGGTCTGACCTGCTTCAGAAGGGAGGCAGACGCTCTGCGTAGCCGTGGCTTACTCCGTGGTCTGTTCCGTGGTTTATTCTGTGGCTTATTCTGTGAGCACATGAGCGCCTGCTCCCGGGAGACCCTGCCCCCAGCCCTGCCCCCAGCAGGAATGTGGGTGCCACCACCGGGATGAGGGTGCCACCATCATGAAACTCAGGTTTTAAAGAAGTGGGATGAGTTTGCAAAAAACAAACAAGCAAACAAACAACGAAGCAAACAGCCCCTGGGTGTGAGGGAAGAGAGGAACTTAACCTCGCTCGGGAGGTTGGGAAGGCCTCGATAAGGGGGTGAAGCGTCAAACCTCAAAGAATGGCTGGTTCCCGGGGGATCCGGGAGTATTTGGGAACACGAGATTAAATATAAAACTCGTTAGAGGGTTTATTTTTAAACCGAAAGATTTGGGCTAAGCCTGTTCAGGCGTCTTCTCTCCCAGGACGCAGCCAGGGCCAATCGGTAGCAAACATCTGGAGGCCACGGAGCCCAGAACTGGGTCAGCGCTTCCACGACGTGTGTGTGAGTCCTGGTCTCACCTCGTCGGGGCGTGCAGCCGGCCAAACGCTTTATCTCCCCGTGGCAGGGACGGTGGTGCGTCCGTCCACCCATCCCCTTCCGCGGGCCCCGCGGAGCCTGTCCCTGTGAGTTCTGTGTAAACACGCCCCCGTGAGCAGCCACCAAATGTGAGTGGACGTGGGCGCCCCATTTCTGGACGAAAAGCAGGGCAGGGGGAGGTCACGTGGCCTTCGGACCCGTGGCCGCCGGAGTGGCCCCGGGGGCCACACGTTCTGGGCGAAGGAGCGGGACGAGCCCCTGCTGGGCCAGTCGGTCACGAACCAATTTTGTGTCTTTTTGTTTGTTTTTACTTAATCCTTGCTCCAGAGGAGAGCATTGGCCTGCAGATGGGAAGGTCCCGGGTTCGAGGCTGGTCCAGGGCTGGGCCCTGGTCGGGGCGCGTGCAGGAGGCAGCCAGTCCCTGTGCTTCTCTCACTTGGACGGTTCTCTGTCTTGCCCTCTCTCCCCCACTCTCCCTGAGAATCACTGTGTCCTCAGGGGAGGATTCAAACAGCAACAACGACAAAGGAGTGCGTGGCCGCGTGAGTGACTCTCTGTGTCTTCTTCTGTGAGACGCGGCAGAGCTGGATGTGGAGATGCGTTTCCTGGTTAAAATGCTGCCCTCCGAGGCTCGGGGGAGGGCTCGCGGCCGGTCCCCGCGGGGGGAGGGGTCAGCGGTGCTGCAATGACCATTGTGCTCCCCACAAGGACGGGGCGTTGTCCACCTCGGTTCCTGCTGCTCACGGAGCCTCTTAAGAATAAGAAGGTCGGACCAGCTGAAACCGGTGTGGCTCAGTGGATGGAGCGTCGGCCTGCGGACTGAAGGGTCCCAGGTTCGATTCCGGTGAATGGCATGTACATTGGTTGCAGGCACATCCCCAGTAGGGGGTGTGCAAGAGGCAGCTGATGGATGTCTCCCTCTCATTGATGTTTCTAGCTCTCTATCCCTCTCTCTTCCTCTCTGTGAAAATAGCAATAAAATATATTTAAAAAGAGAGAGAATAAAGCCGGACCAAACGCAGGCCGGCCTCTCTCCGCCCCCAGCTCCCACCATGCGGACAGCGGCAGGCAGCCCGCTGTCCTCTGGGCGCTGGCGACCCACTCAGGTGTGGCCCCCGTCCAGTCACCGGTTTTCAGATGACGATCAGCTAAACAGAGAAACGCCCCCGGACAAAGGGGGGAGCCCAAACACCACCACGGAGCGTCCACGCGTGGCGAGGGGCGTGGGGCCAGCCCGGGACCCGGGCGGTTTCAGCCCCTCGCTCCTGGTTTGGGGTCAGCACCTTCCCTTCCTGAATACATTTTTTAAAAAAACATTTCTTAATCCTCACCCGAGGATATGTGTTCCATTGATTTTTAGAGAAAGCGGAAAGGAGAAGGAGAGAGAGAAACACCGATGTGAGAAAGAGACATCGATTGGTTGCCTCCCGCAAGCTGGGAGCCTGCAACTGAGGTGTGTGCCCCTGCGTGGAATCGAACCCGGGACCTGTCAGCCAGCAGGCCGGTGATGCGTCTACTGAGCCACACCGGCTGGGGCTCAGGTCCGTGTTCTATCTACATGGACTTTTGCTACGTGACGTGGTGTGCGTCGAAGAGGTTAAATCCCTGTTGGCCATGGAGCCCCTGATTTTACCTTTTGCTCAGAACTTGCCTCTGAACTGGATTAAAATCGTGCACCTATGAAGAGGGAGGTAAGGGCAGAGGGTGGGGCGGGAACCGGGTGGAAGGGAGCTGAGGGGGGGGGAAAGGAGAAACAATTGTAATAATCTGAGCAATAAAGATTTATTTAAAAATTTAATAAATAAACAAAATAAAATAAAATAAAAACAACAAAAAAGAACTTCCTCTGAAGCCGGACTCGGAGGCCGGCACCGTTTCTCCTCGAGGTGTCGAACCCCGGCTCTGTGCCCGGCGCTGCCCTGCCAGGCCCCGTCCACGCCTCCTGGTCTCCCTGCGAACCTCCGTCCACCCCGCTGTTCACGGGGAGACAGGCACGTCCTCGTCCTCCTCACTTTCTCCACCTCCAGCTGGTTTGTGTCTACGGCCGGCGTTGCCTGCACACCCCGCCTTTTGGCCGTGTTTCTGCCCCTCGCTGCTGCCCCTGCCGTGGCTGCTCGGCCTCAGGCCTCTGGCTTCTGGGCCGGAGAAGTCATTGTGTGTGTGTGTGTGTGTGTGTGTGTGTGGAAGCTGCACAGGTGTGGGGTGTGTGTATGTGTGTGTGTGTGTGTGGAAGCTGCACAAGTGTGGGGTGTGTGTGCAGCGACGGCGGGGATGCGTCCGCCAGATGGCGCCAGAGGCCCCGCCAGGGGCACCAGCCCGGAGTCTGCTGGGGACACAGCCGTGTGTCCTCAAGGACAGTCACCCTGCGGGGCCTCGTCCTGCCCAGGTCCCCGCCGGCTCCCATCTGGCCGATGACGCGAGACTCCGCATGGCGCCTCCCTCGCCTCTGGCCTCCTTCCGACCGCCCTGTGTGGGACCTGCCGGAGCTGCCGCCCGCCCCACGCGCCCGCACACTCCCGTCCTCTGATGGCCTGTCTCCTTTATCACAGGCCCAGGGTCGCCCTCCGATGGCCTGTCTCCTTTGTTACAGGCCCAGTGACGGCGGCAGAGGCCTGGGCCGGCGCCTCGGCCCCAGCGAGCCGCGTCCGGCTCTCAGGGGACCTGCCAGAGCCGGTGGGATGGGCAGTCCTGCACCTCGCAGCCTGCGGGTCACGAGAGCGTGTTCGTAAGAGGGAGCCAAACCACGAACCCGCTTCTCCGATTTCTTTTCTTTTTTTTAAAAAAAAAATATTTTATTGATTTTTTTTTTTTTACAGAGAGGAAGGGAGAGGGATAGAGAGCTAGAAACATCGACCAGCTGCCTCTTGCACACCCCCCACCGGGGATGTGCCCGCAACCAAGGTACATGCCCTTGACTGGAATCGAACCCGGGACCCTTCAGTGCGCAGACCGACGCTCTATCCACTGAGCCACACCGGTTTTGGCCGTTTCTCCGATTTCACCGAGAGCACCAGCCTGGGCCAGCTCCTGCTTCCTGTCGCACTCAGATGTTCATTCAGCTCACCGTATCCCGCCTCGGCAAAGCGGGGCCAGAATTCGCCGGGGCGTCCTCCGGCGTCAGGGACACGCTGTTGGGGGTGGGGGGCCGGGGCTCCCTTTGCCTCTCATGTGGCAGCCGTGGCCTCGCTCGCCGGGGCGCTCTCACGGGGAGCTGGGTGCTAACGCCGCCCCTGAGAGCACCGGTGGTGGTGTCCGTGGCCGAACCCCACGGTCTCCCCCGTTCCCGTTCCCATCCCCGTGGGTGCCACAGCCCGAGCGAGGAGAGAAACCCGTCCGCACGGAGGGCCGAAGCGAGGGGCGTTTCGCTGCTGCCACACGTAGCGAGGCCCCCCAAGAGCAAAGAGGGAGAGGTGGGGAGACCTGGGCCGTGTCACACGGGCCCCTCGGGCCCTGGGCTCGTGTCTGAGGGACGGGACTGCTGTCCCCGGCCCCTCCCGGCCCCAACGCCGTCCCAGCTCCGGCGGCTCACCCCCCCCCCCCTGCTGGTTCTCTTTGTGGTAGACAGGCAGGCGTGTCCTGAAGCTGGCGCACGTCCGTTGCACGCGTGCACACCGCACACGCCCGGTGCTGTCCTCGGGCTGTCACCCGTGTGAATGCACAGCAAGGGCTGCTTTTACGCAAATGAGGAGGCGACAAAAGAGAAAGCGAGCGGCCACATGACAGCCTCCGCATTTGAACTGAGTCTGGTTTTAGACTTCCTTTAAAAAAAATGTTTGCTTTTCTACCGAGTTCAGAGAGGAAGGGAGAGGAAGAGAGAGAGAAACATCAATGATGAGAGAGAATCATGGATCAGCTGCCTCCTGATGCCTCCTACTGGGAATCGAGCCCACAACCCAGGCAGGTGCCCTTGACCAGAATCAAGCCCAGGACCCTTCAGTCCACAGGACAATGCTCTAGCCCCTGAGCCACACCAGCTAGGCCTAGAGCTTCCTTTTTTAAAAATTGATATACCATAAAATGAACCATATATATATACACACACATATATATGCCTAAGCAACTGTAATGACCGAACAACCGAATGACCGATCGACCAGTCGCTATGACGTGCACTGACCACCAGATGCTCAGTGCAGGAGCTGCCCCCTGGCGGTCAGTGCGCACCCACAGCCAACCTCCCACGGCCCCTCCCCCTGCCAGCTGGCCCTCCCTCCCAGAGCCCTGATCACTGGCCAGGCCAACGGACCCACCTGCGCAGGAATTCATACACTGGGTCTCTACACGGAGTGGCCAGATGATGATGACCTCTGAACACATTAATAATCTGGCCACTCAGTGTCTGTCCTATAGAATAAAAGGCTAATATGCACATTGTCCCCTCGACCAGGAGTTCGACCAGCAGGCAGGCTGGCCAACCACCCATGTCCCCTCCCCCTGGCCAGGCTGGCCGGACCCCACCGATGCACGAATTCATGCACCGAGCCTCTAACACACACACACACACAAACACACACACACACACACACACACACACACACACACACACATGCTGAGTGGCCAGGTTATTATGCGCTCAGAGGTCATAATAATCTGGCCACTCGGTGTGGTTTTAAAATAAACTACTCAGTGTTGGTCAGTACATTTGCACTGTTACACCCACATATCAAGCTCACAAAGTCAGTTCCTATGAGGACAGGGACCCCCTGTGAGAGCCTGGAGGTCAGGGGGCCCCAAGACGTGACCCCGAAGTCTCAGCGCGGGAAGGGGGGTAGGCCCAGCTCGTGACGAAGTGTCCAGCTTGCACAGGCTGGCTTTCGCTCAGTGTTTTAATAATCACTGTCCTCAGCAAACCCCTAAGCCGAAATCCTGTGAGTCTGGACAATGTGATTATGCACAGGAGCCTTAAGGACTGGTGCTCGGGAGCCGGTAACTGCCTTTTGAAAGCTAAAATGGAAGCTGGCGGCCATCACAACGTTCTCATTTCTATCCAGCCCGCCCTCCCCGCGGGATCGCCGTGAAAGCCGCCTGGATACCACACGCGGGTGCCTTCCTGCGACATCTCAGAGCCAACGCCATTGCCGACGATCGAGTCCTGGTTTAATTTCCCTCCTACTAGAAGCACCCGCATTGTTTAATTTTATTATTATTATTATTGTTAAAGAAGTGCATGTAATTTCATTTTATTTTACTTTTAGGGGACTCCCCACCCCCTTCCCCACAGTGGTGTCCCCGTGGTGCTTCCACCAGGCGTGAGTGAGGGTCCTTTCTCTCCACGGCCTCGCCGGTGCCTGCCGGTTCCTGTCCCATCGACGGCGGCCATTCTGTTCTGACCTCTCTCATTGGGGTGTCCCTCGACTTTGCGGGGGCCCCTGAAGGAATGTGTGCACTTGAAACGTTAGAGAGCGCCGAGCAGCCCCTCCGGTTCCTCCTCACATTCTACCGGTTCCTCCTCACGTTCTACCGGCCCCTCCTCCGTTCTACCGGCTCCTCCTCACGTTCTACCGGTTCCTCCTCACGTTCTACCGGCCCCTCCTCCGTTCTACCGGCTCCTCCTCACGTTCTACCGGCTCCTCCTCACGTTCTACCCGCTCCTCCTCACTTTCTACCGGCTCCTCCTCACATTCTACCGGCTCCTCCTCACATTCTACCGGCTCCTCCTCACGTTCTACCAGCTCCTCCTCACGTTCTCCCGGCTCCTCCTCACATTCTACCGGCTCCTCCTCACATTCTCCCGGCTCCTCCTCACATTCTACCGGCTCCTCCTCACATTCTACCGGCTCCTCCTCACGTTCTACCAGCTCCTCCTCACATTCTCCCGGCTCCTCCTCACATTCTACCGGCTCCTCCTCACATTCTACCGGCTCCTCCTCACATTCTACCGGCTCCTCCTCACATTCTACCGGCTCCTCCTCAGTTCTACCCGCTCCTCCTCACATTCTACCGGCTCCGTTCTACCGGCTCCTCCTCACGTCCTACTGGCTCCTCCTCACATTCTATCAGCTCCTCAGCGCAGCAGCCGCCGCCATTGCTCCCACGGACGCCATCCTGGTGGCCAGGTCTCCCGTGTGACTGTCACTGCTGGGCCCAGGAGACTTTTGCTCTAACGTGTGTCTGTCATTTCCATTTCTTCCCTTCTCAGCACAATAGTTTTTGTTTTGTTTTTTGAAAATACATTTTTATTAATTTTGGAGAGGAGCAGAGAGGGAGAGAGAAACATCCATGATGAGAGGAAATCATGGATCGGCTGCCTCCTGCAAGCCCCCTATGAGGGATCAAGCCTGAAATCCGGGCCTTTGCTCTTGACCAGAATTGAACCCAGGACCCTTCAGTCTGCAGGCCACGCCCCATCCTCTGAGCCACGCCCGCCTGGGCCGCACACCGGGGTTGTGGGTTCCACCACTGTTCCCGGTTATAACAGACTCCGCGGGTCTGCGTGAGCTCTGATCGCATTTTCCTCCTGCTCTGCCTTAGCTGCACCCACCGAACGGACGAGTGGTTAGCGCCAGAGACCGCAGGCCCACCGGCTGGCTGTCAGAAGCAGAGCCGCCTGAGAAGGCTGCAGCTGAGCCCGAGCCCGCACCTGCGGGAGGTGAAGGGAGGCGGAGGCCCGGTGAGAGCGATGCATCGTGGGAGAGGCTCGGCGGTGCTGGCGTGGGCGCTGGAGGAGCGGGCGGCGTCCAGAGCTAACACGGTAGGAACACGGATTCTCCCCGGGACCTCGGGAGAGCACGCGGGTTCTGCCCACGGGGAGCGGTGGGGGACGGTCTTTCTTTCTCTCCTGGAACTCGCAGGAAGAACGGAGCTGCTCCCGCCGGGAAAGGGAGGGAATCAGACTCTCACCTGGACTGCCGGGCGAGAGGGAGGACCCGCCCTCGCACCTCGGTCTCTGCCCGCTGAGACCCCGTCTGGACTTCTGAACCGTAAGACGCCAGATTTATGTTTCCTTAAGCCAGTGGTCAGCAAACTGTGGCTCTCAAGCCACAGGTGGCTCTGTGGCCCCCTTGAGTGTGGCTCTTCCACAAAATACCACGGCCTGGGCGAGTCTGTTTTGAAGGAGTGGCGTTAGATGAAGTTTAAGGTTAAAAAATGTGGCTCTCCAAAGAAATTCCAATCGTTGTGCTGTTGGTATTTGGCTCTGTTGATGGATGTGTTTGCCGACCATTGCCTCCAGCTGCTGTGTGTGGCCACGTGTTCCCCGCTGAGGGAAATTAAATCAGGAATCGGATGCAGTTCCGTGTGAGCCTTAGGGATTGGCACAGCGTTACACTTCTCATCCTGTTTAGATGTTTCTGGTCGTTCATTCTTTTCACCGGAGAACAACAAATGGCAGTTTTTCCTTCTAATCGGCGTGTTGCTGTTTGCTTTGCTTTGGAATCGAGTGTCTCTCTGAGGAAGGTCAGCTGGGAAGCCCTCCTCCGAGACGTGGAGTGTGGGGTGTCCTGGGGCCAGGCTCCTGCCTGACGCGTTGAGCCGGGTATAGAATTCCGTGTTGGAAAAGGTGTCACTGTCTCACAGTGCTGGGAGTGGGGCTCGGATTGGCCGGGCTGTTGATCTGGGTATAGAATTCTGTGTTGGAAAAGGTGTCACTGTCTCTCAGTGCTGGGTGTGGGGCTCGGATTGGCCGGGCTGTTGATCTGGGTATAGAATTCTGTGTTGGAAAAGGTGTCACTGTCTCTCAGTGCTGGGTGTGGGGCTCGGATTGGCCGGGCTGTTGATCTGGGTATAGAATTCTGTGTTGGAAAAGGTGTCACTGTCTCTCAGTGCTGGGTGTGGGGCTTGGATTGGCCGGGCTGTTGAGACGGGTATAGAATTCTGTGTTGGAAAAGGTGTCACTGTCTCAGTGCTGGGTGTGGGGCTCGGATTGGCCCGGCTGTTGCTTGTTGTCACCTGTCCGTCCCCTTTGCTTTTAACCTTTAAACAGCGATGCAGCCGCAGGGGGGATGGGACGTGCACCCAGGGGTCGAGGGACGTGATTTGAAAGGAATCGAGTTGCCCTTTGACCTGACTCGCTCTCTGGGTTTGCTCATCATGAGAGAGTTTTCCCCAGCGTTTCCATTTGATCTGAGAATGAAAAGGATCCGTCTCTATGGTTCTGTGACTGAAGCCAGCAGGTGCTCCGGCCAGTGGCTTCTGGCCACCTTCCCGGAGGAGGGCCGGACCCCAGCGGAGACAGGTGAATTCTGGGTTTTGTGCGGTTTATGGCTCAGGGCCTGTACCTCTCCTCACGACGCTCCTGACAGGTGACCTAGGAAGGGACAGCTGTGTGTTGGCATGGCATTAACATGCAGCTCCTGTATCTGCACCCATGCCACAAGGCGGGCCAAGTCCATCACCCACTCATGTTTGCGTGTGACCGGACATGTGCGGGTGTTTCCGTGTTGACGCTGTTTTCTGATTGTTTTCCGATTGTTTTCCTCCTGGGGAGCCGACAGCCCGCAGATGGGATACAACCCACGATGCTGCTTGTGCATTATTTCCCAGGCCCATGGGATATGCCCTGTGGGTTTGGGAAGAATGAACTTAGCGGATGTTTATGTCCCGAGGGTCAGGGGAGAGGTGGCCGCCCAGTTCTGGACGCCGAGGGCTGTGGGGGAGGAAGGAAGACCCCTGGGTGCTGAGGGCTGTGGGGAGGGAGGAAGACCCCTGGGTGCTGAGGGCTGTGGGGAGGGAGGAAGACCCCTGGGTGCCAAGGTGGGAGGGGAGGGAGGAAGACCCCTGGGTGCCAAGGGGGAAGAGGAGGAAGGAAGACCCCTGGGGGAGGAGGGGGAAGGGGAAGGAGGAAGACCCCTGGGGAGGGAGGAAGCTGCTGGGGACGGAGACCTGGTTCTGGGCCTGCAGCTGCCGGTGGACGGCTCGGGACCCCGGGTCCTCGGCCTCCGGGAAGCGGGGAGCAGGGGCCAGGGCTCTCTCAGGTTCCTGTGTTCCTGTCCACTCTCCCTGCTGCATGTCTCAGCCTGCATGTTGTGACAGAACATTGGCCTCCAAGTGTGCCGATGTTCGAATCCCTGGAAACTGCACGTGTGGCTAGTGTCACGGGTCCTCGGTGTTAGGAGGTGGGACCACAGGCCGGTCGGCTGGCTGTCAGGGAAGCAGAGCCTCCTGGGTGGGCTGCCACGTGAGGCCACGCACGCACCTGCCGGGCTGGTCGGGGTGAAGAGGAGGCGGGAGGCCCTGTGGGAGCGATGCATCGTGGGAGAGGCCAGCGTGCTGGCGTGGGCGCTGGAGGAGCGGAGCAGCGACCAGAAGCTACAGAGGTAGGAGCACGGGTTCCCCCGGACTTCCAGAGAGAACAGGCTGCCGACACGGAAAAGGTAGGATGCGTTCTCTCTTTTGTTGTGTTTTTTGGGGGATTTTCCTGCAGCGTCTCTGTTCCTCCTGCGATTGAAATGTGACGCTTTATCGCTAAGGGACTGCAGAGCGGGGCCGCCCTGGCCACGGGCCCCTCTCGGGGCTCGGTCTCTCTACTGGCCACTTAGGGACCGCCGTGTTTGACGCAGACACTGCGACCGGAACGGGGCCTGGGGGTGGGTGGCCCCTGAGGGGATGGCGGGGTGTGATCTGTGATGTTCGGGGGGCAGGGGGTGTCGAGGTGGAGGAGATGAGGTGGCCCCTCACTTGCTGAGGGAGGAGAGAGGTGTGAGGGTGCCTGGGTCAGGCACCCGCTGGGCATGGGGCCTTCATTGAGACGGGGCAGCTGGAGGGGTGACGGTGAGGACGATGGTTCGGGCACGTTCACCTGCCTCCACCATGAGGCCACGCCTCCTGCCAGCGCACACCGGAGGCCGTCTCACCCGGGTCCTGAGTCAGGGAAGAGTTCAAACCCCGCGTGGCTCTGAGAGGCCATGGGGAGGCCGTGGTTCTGAGGTCCCCATGGACCTCTGTGGTGTTCCATTAGGGAGACGGGGCTGGAGTGGGGCCACGGGTCCTATAGTCACGTTATTTAGGGTGGTCCCTACCTACAGCTCTTCCTCTGAGCCTCTTCCTCATCACATTTAAAACAAATTTCTCTCTCTCTTTCCCTCTCGCCATCCTCCTCCAAAGCCCAAGCTCGGCACCCCTCCTCCACGGGCCCACAGGTTGGGGTGAGGTTCCCGGACCCGCCCCCCACATGGCGCTTCATCACTCAGCACCTCCCCCGCAGGAACCCGCCTTCACTCTCCTCCGCTCCCGAATCGGACGCTCAGCCACCTGGGACGTGGCTGACGTGTTTCTTACATTACTAGTGCCTGGGGCACGGATTCGTGCACATTGAAAGGAAATTAATTAGAAGAAACATTTTAATATCCACCTTTCTCTATAATAGAAGTGTCAGAGATGAAAGAAAATTAGTAAAATGCATATGAAAATACTATATAAATTTGTTAATAAACAATAACAACAACAACAAAGACATGATGTGAAAACAACAAAAACATGATATGAAAACATTGATAAAGATAATGACTGATGAGCTAATTAACCTTATTCTACTGTCTCCCCGTACACCACATTAACAGTGAAAACACTCAGAGTGCTTGACTAATTCCCCTTGGGATGAAGTATTTACAACTTTAACATCACACACTCTTTGAACTTGAGGAAAAGCAACTTATAACTGACCACGTGCGAAAACGGGTTCAGGTGGGAATATTCCTACTCTGTCTAGAGCTTGTCCCTGTGGTTTATTAATAGTCATCGCAAATGCTGGCATCACGGGAAACTGTCTTCGAATTAATGTAAATGGGAGGCCAGTGTCAGATGTGGACAAATCCATTCTTGGAATCAGAACCACCTCTCCTTCCTCAGATCCTGTTAATACTTCAGCTAAGATCGTGTTAGGTAGCAATGTTTTGATAATAAATCTAGTGCCAATACAAAGACCCCATTTACTGTCAAGATTTCTCGGTAGCATGATGATTGCACCTGCTTTCAATTTCAGTGTATGAGTCGGCATTCCCAAAGGAGTAATACTGCTCAGAAATTCGATGGGAGCTTCCAATGTATCACACATGCGTGAGTCAATGTTTATTGTTAAATTGCTAGAACGCGTCATATGTACCGGTCAGTTGGAAGGACATATGGTCAGTCACTTAACCTTTTATATCTATATAAATTGCCGGACGTAGGTAGCATTCATATCAGGTGGAAAATACATCTTTACTTAGCGAAGAAAGGAATCATACTTAGGCATTAGCGAATTATTTTTTCAAACTATACTTTTTAATGAAGCTCGGCTGGATTTTCCAATTTGAAATAATCCCTCCCAGGGAGACGCCCCCAAACACTTCCCCTCTGGTCTTTACCTCCGCCTACCACCAGCTCCGACACACGTAATTAGTCTCGTGTGTGTATGTTCCTGCTCCGGTGTGTGCGTGTTTGTATCGCCAACACTGACCCTGTGGTTTGACTATGTACAGTGTTCAGCCGCATGGCTCAGGGGTTGAGTGTTGACCTCTGAGCCAGGAGGTCACGGTGGGATTCTGGTCGTGGATCCCCAGTGTGGGGCGTGCAGAAGGCAGCCGATCCATGACTCTCTCTCGTTGAAGTTTCTGTCTCCCTCTCCCTCTCCCTCTGAGGTTGATACATGTGCCAGCACAGCCAAGGGTTCGGCAGCCTGAGGAGGGCCCGTGAAGGATGGAGAAAAGACAAAGAGAATAAGCTGAGTCTAGGTCAGGGGTGGGCAAACTTTTTGACTCGAGGGCCGCAATGGGTTCTTAAACTGGCTGGAACAAAAGCAATCTGACCATGCTGGCACTCTCATCTTGGGCTGCTGGTGAAGGAGCGGAGGGGAGAGCAAGAGAACCCTCTGCTCTTTCGGCTCCGCGGGCCAGATAGAACAGCAGAACGGGCCGGATCTGGCCCGTGGGCCATAGTTTGCCCACCCCTGGTCTAGGTGGACCTCCTGTGCCTGGCTGAGGCCACAGCACCATCCAGACTGCAAGCTGATGCTTTATTTATGGTCAGGGGCAAACAAGGCAATCTACAATGTTGTTGTGAGTTTCACTTGCTTTGGCAGCACTTGCTGCCCCTCCCTCAGCCCCCAGGCTCCCCAGGAAGGATCCAGGGAGCCATCACACGATGAAGCTCCACCCCCCCACAGGAGGTGTACAGGAGGCAACTGGTCCTTTTCTCTCTCTCTCCCTTCCTCTCTGAAATCAATAAAAAAATATCCTATCTAATAAAGAGGAAATATCCAAATTGACCCTCATACAAGATGGCCTCCCCATGTGGTCAAAGATGGCCGACCCCTTTGTGGGCTGGGTGCACAGTCCTGTTGTAGTTTAGCCTTGATTGCTATTGGTATCACTGGGAGGAATTGACCTTCAGACCAATTGACTGTGAGGACCAGCTGTGTCTACAATGGAAGAACTGCTGTGCTGGAGACACCTTTATGGGGTAGGACTTAGCCGGCAGGGGTGGGCAGTCGGGGGCCATCAGGCCGGCAGGGGAGCGGTTAGGTGTGATCAGGCTGGCAGGCAGGTGAGCGGTTGGGAGCCAGCAGTCCCGGATTGTCAGAGGGATGTTCCCCCGAGGGGTCCCAGACTGGAGAGGGTGCAGGCGGGGCTGAGGGACACCCACCAGCGCACAGATTCCTGCACTGGGCCTCTGGTTTTTAAAAATAAAAAGATAAACGCGGAAGTGAGCCACCGTTCTAGGAGCTTGTTTTCTCACACTGTTGCGCGTCTCCTTCCTCGTCTCAGAGTGACGCTGACAACGACGGAATTGGCTGAGATAAACACAGAAGGGCCGGGCTCTGCCATCGGCGGTGAGGCTCGGACCCGCGTCCCCCGAGGTGGTGCTTGGGGGCCGCGTCCCCGACGCCCCGGCCGCTCCGCTCCGGGGCACAGACGGCCGGCCGGCCTGGGCTGAGGCTTCCACTCCGAATGAGGCCTGAGCAGATCTCCAAACAGAGCCCGACACACCTCCCCCCCCAGACCTCCCCGCGCCAAAGGGGGTTCAGCATTATCTCGTCCTCTGGCCTCACACGGTGAGTCTGACCTCTCTCTCTCTCTCTCTCTCTCTCTCTCTCTCTCTCTCTCTCTCTCTCTCTCTCTCGGTGGTGCTGGGTGCTTCACAGGTGCTTTGAAGTAAAAACTCCTTCCACCCATCTTCTCTGCTTCCCCAAACAGCTTTGTTTGTGCGGACCGCGGAGCTGGGGCCGAGTCGCGGGCGCATCTGCAGTGATAAATATAGGATTCATCTCGCTTACGTAAACCAGCTCGGCGACGCCTTCCTGAAAGTTTTGTGAAGAGGAGTTTGTCTCCCCCGCTCTGGTGATGTGGCTGTGAATGAATTGGGTCCGAGCTGCAAATCAAACTTAAAGCCACATCGCACGCCATCTCGTAAGAGGGCTTTCCAGGAGATTTATGTTTCCGAAAATGAAAGGAGCGGCGAGCGGTGAGCTGGGCAGAGGCTTAGAAAACAAGGATAGCACACCCGTCCCTGCCTCCTCCGAGCTCCCTCCCCTCTGACGTCACAGCGGGGCCCCAGGAGCAGCCACCCAGGGGTCCCCGCCAGCCCGGCCTGCCGCTGCCGCTGCCACTGCCGCTGCTGCCTGCTCTCCTGGTTTCTTTGTTTTGGGTTTGTTTTAACATATTTGTATTGATGTCAGAGAGGACGGAGAAGGAGAGGGACAGAAACACCAGTGATGAGAGAGAACCATGGATCGGCTACTGCCTCCATCCCCTCCCCCTCCCCCGGGGACGGAGCCTGCAGCCCAGGCCTGTGCCCTGGCCGGAATCGAACCCTGACCTCCTGGGTCACAGGTCGACGCCCAGTCACTGAGCCGTGCAGGCCGGGCTAGGTAAGGTGGCGGGTTTTGCTTTAATTGATCCCAACAATCCACTTTGAAATGACAGCGCTGGGCAGGTTTTGGGGGAAAATAAAACTCCAGGAGGTCACAGTCCGACTCCCGGGCGAACCGCAGTGGCTTCTGGGAGTTTCCTCGTTGGGCCTGACGTGGTGCCGATTGCCTCACCAGAACCAGACAAAAGGCAGGGAGGAGCTGGCCAGCGTGGCTCAGCGGTTGGGCGTCGACCTGCGTTCTTGATTTATGTAAAAGGGTCCCCCACACACACCCCGTCGGAGGGGGAGAGGCCCGGCCGAGGGACCATGGCCGGCCGTCTCCCTCCTGCGGCAGAGGCCGCAGCCCGTCCACAGTCAATGCTCCTTCGTTTGAAATGGCCCCTCTGCCCCCCTTCCCCTTCTCCCCTTTCTCCCCCTTCTCCCCCTTTCTCCTCCTCCATTTCTCTCTCCTCTTCTCTACATGTTTTTGTTGATCTCAGAGAGGAAGGGAGAGAGGGAGAGGCATCAGTGATGAGAGAGAACCATGGACCAGCTGCCTCCTGCACGCCCCACCCTGGGGATGGAGCCCGCAACCGGGCCTGTGCCCTGACCGGGACTCGAACCCTGACCTCCTGGGTCACAGGTCGGTGCTCTGCCCCTGAGCCACGTGGCCGGGCCACTGCTTATGTTCCAGTCGGCTGGGGCCACGTGGGAAGGGAGGAACACGAACCCGCCGCCCCGTGGGGGAGATGCTGCGGCCCCTGGAACTTTCCGTCCTGTTAGGTGAGATCGGAGCCGCCCGGCGCGGGAGGGAGGGGACCCGCTGTGAGCAGATGGCCCCGGCGCCGGCTGCCAGGATCCTGCTCTCCCCGCGGCGGCGGAGTCTCTGCCAGGAGCAGCCGGCGGCGGAGGCGGCGACCTTGGAGGGTCGGGCTTGGTGCCCAGGCCCCGGGCCGGGCGCCCTTCCCGCCGCTGCGTCTGAGCCCGGCCCTGGGTCCCGCACAGGAGCCGCCGCCGCCGGTCCTCCGCTGTTCCTGGGCGTGGGTCCTCGGGCGACATAGACCGGACCCACAGCGGCCTGAATGAGGAACCAGAGACGGGGACCTCCTGCTCTCACATGGAATCCGGGGTTTAAACGAACCAATTAGGGCTGGAGTGTCGTCTGCAGTCTGAGTGGAAGTGCGGCTTCTTAAACCGGAAGCCTCCGCCGTGACAATGACACTCACCCTCCTTCCGCTGGGGGCGGCGGGCGGCCGGCCGGCAGGGGTGAGCCCAGGGGTTGGATCAGAAATGTTTATTTGGTGTTTGTTTTTTAAATATTTTAATGATTTTTGCAGAGAGGAAGGGAGTGGGGTGGTTAGGAGCACAGGGTGAGGAAAAAGCATCCGTCAGCTCCTCCTGCACGCGCCCTGTGGGATACCGAGCCACAGCCGAGGCCCGTGCCCTGGACCGGAATTGAACCCGGGACCCTCCGTCCACGGCCGATGCTCTGCCCTCTAAGCCACGCGGTTGGGACTGTTTGGGTTTCCCTACATTCTTTGAGCTCCCGTACGTTTATTTTCCAAAACTCGGACGGTGACGTGAAGCAGCTGCCCCTGGTGGTCAGTGCCCGTCAGAGCACGTGGTTGAGCATGTTCCGCTCTGATCGGTTGGACAGACGACAGGCCGCCGGCCGAGGGAACAGTTTTAAGGTTTCCTTTAAGAAAGTCTGGTTAACAGGTCACCGGCTGCTTCTCTGCGTGTTTTTAAACCGGGACAGACCGACGACACCCAGGCCCTTTGCCTCACCCGGTCCTGGGCCTGAGCAGGAAGCAGCCGGCGTGCTGGGCGGGAGAGAGTCTGACTAATGCTTCCTGTGGGGCACCTGGGGGGGGATTAGATGGGGATTATGGGATTAGATGAGTCACTTGTGAGCGGGGAGGGGAGGGGAGGGGAGGGGAGGGGAGGGGAGGGGAGGGGAGGGGAGGGGAGGGGAGGGGAGGGAGCGGCTGGGGGGAGAGAAGGAAGTGAGCCGGTTCCCATTGCAGAGGGGGGAGGGGGAGGGAGAAAGACCAGAGGGGGAGGGGCAGAGGGAGGGGGTTGAGGGTCCTAGGGTAGTATTGGTGTCTAGGACGATGCTCAACCCACTGAGCCACACCAGCCAGGGCCCCTGAGCTATTTCACAGAGAAAAGAGTTTGGAGGAGGACAGGAAAGCATGGACACGACCTGTTTTCTGCACAGTTTTTGTCGCACGGACACTTCCACGAGAGAAGCCATGACTAGAACATTAATTGTTTGTGCTCTGGCTCTCCTCGGCAGTCCCGTGAGAAGGTCCGTGTGGGGACACACCCCACCCGGAGTGATACCTGAGCACCGGCTATGGTGTCGCACTGGTGTCCACGGCGTGAGTCGGACCCGGAACCCGCACCCACAGCTCGCTCCGAGCTCATTCCTCCTCTTCCCCACCTTCCTCCCGGCCGCCCCGAGTGCTGCCTCCGTCCCCGCGGCTCCAGCTCCACGTCGTCCGCCTCGAGCGATTTGTTCTAGTTCTCACCGAGGAGGGAGGGGGTTTTCCCCATCGAGTCTGAGGGAGGGAAACATCCACGAGAGAGACACACCGATGGGTGGCCTCTGCTCCCAGCCCGGCCGAGGCCAGGGATCGGACCTGCGCCTGAGGCCCACGCCCTTGACCGGAATCAAACCTGCAACCCTTCGGCCCAGGGGCCGGTGCGCTAACCACTGAGCGAACTGGCCAGGGCAGACCACACACCTTTTAATAGCAGCAATGCTGTGCTCCGTTCACTCTCTTTCCTCCACTGAACCAGACCATCGTTTTCTTTCTGGTTTTTACTTGTATGAATTACTGCTTCCCACCTCCCAGCTCCTCCCTGGCCTGACTGCCTTCGCTCCTTGGTCTCCCAACCATTGCAACAATTATTTTACTGAGGACTTAAAATTCCCCGTCTCCTTGGCCTTCTGCAATGTCTTATCAATATACCAGAGGCCCGGTGCATGAAATTTGTGCACGGGTGGGGGGAGGGTTGTCTCCCAGCCCCGCCTGCACCCTCTCCAGTCTGGGACCCCTCGGGGGTGCCCGGCAGTCAGACATCCCCTCACAGTCTGGGACTGCTGACTCTCTAACCACTCCCCTGCCAGCCTGATCGCCCCCAAATGCTCTCCCTTGCCAGCCATCTTGTGACAACATGGGGGTGGCCATCTTGTGAGGGCGTGAGGGTCAATTTGCATGTTACCTCTCTATTATATGGGGTGCACACTCTCGGATATATTCTTTCTCTACACAGCTCAGCTACGAAACCTTGGTAAGAGTTTTAAAAAGTAAGCCATCACTAAGCAACTAGCATCAATTACTACAATTAAAAAAAAATACAGCGGCATTTTCCGTTCCTCTCAGCAATCCTGTTTCACCCGAGGCCGTGAGCTGGGTTATTAGTTTAAAAAGACAGACAGGCCTCGTGCTGCCTCAGAAACAAGTAATTCCAAATCCTCGTCGGCTTAAAAAACGTTAGTTCCTGCAGGAGGAGGGGCTGGGCTGGGGCCTCCATCCCGGTTCCTGGTCCCGTCCTGGGCGGGAGGGACTGGGGGGGGGGGCGCGGAGGGACGAGGGGGGGAGAGGGACTCTCAGACCCGGGGGATTGGAGGCCCCCTCACCTCGCACTCTCTTCCTTCCCTCGACACCCCACCCGAGGCCTCGCTGCGTTCCTCGCTCGGCAGGTGGAGCTCCACTGCGTTTGGAAACGGGTGCTGAGCGCTGCCACCCAGGCCGCCCGGAGCACCGACCCCTCCCCTGCGAGCACCTCGAGGAGCAGGGCTCCGGGTGCTGCTGGGAACGGCGTGGGCGGCGGGACGACCCGGGGGCTCAGGTGGGACGGGCGTCCCGTTAGGTCCCGATGCCCTGTGTGTGTGTGTGAGTGTGTGCGTGTGCGTGTGTGGAGAGCGGACACCCAGGGGGCTCAGGAGGGACGGGCGTCTCCCTCCTTAGAGGCAGGCACGCAGGAGGGCGGGCACAGCGTCCCTTCCCCACGGTGAGCAGAGGCCATGCCACCAGAAGTGGCTGTGGTTCCTGGTCAGCTCTGCCCCGGCCTCGGCCCCTCCCGGACGGACAGGCCCAGGTGGTGGGAGAGGCAGAGAGCGCATTAGAGACCTCGATGCTACCTGCCAGGTCACCCCGTGATCCCAGGGGCACCCTGTGAGCCTCAGTGCACTCACTGATCCTGGGACCAGCAGGCGGGCGATGCCATTCTGTTGCCTCGGGTCGGGGTCGGGTCGGGTTGGGTGGGGCTGGGTTGGGTGGGGTCGGGTCAGGTGGGGTTGGGTCGGGGTCAGGTCAGGTGGGGTCCGGTTGGGTCGGGTGGGGTCGGGTCGGGCAGAGAAGGCTCAGTTGGCAGCGTTTGATTCATCCTCGGACGCAGGAGCAGCCTGCGTGAAGCGTTCAGGGGGACACGCGTGGCCGAGGGCTTGCAGACACGCGTGCAGAGTGGACGCCTCCACCCGGCTCTGCCGTCGCCCGTGGGTGGCTGTAAAGTCGTGTGGAGCTGAGAGGATGGGACGAGGCAGCCGGGGGCGCCGTGGGGCTGCTGGTGGTGAGCGGCTCTCCCAGGCTGTTCCCCAGGCCCTGACCCTGTGGGGTCCCTGCGTCCCCCCTTAACCAGCCCTTCGCCGACACAGGGAGGGGACAGACACCACCGGACCGGCCCCAATGGGCCGAGGCCCTGAGCTCGACCCCGGATGCCGGGGTGCAGGGGCGCTGCATGTGCAGGGGTGGGCGGGGTGACCGGAGGTCACGTGTGAGAACGGGGTTCGGGGGCCGGTGAGAGGTGAGGGGGGGGGAACGGGCCGCCAGGGCGGCATCCCAGCGCGTGGCTGCTTGGCTCCGGCGACGCCGCGGTCTGCGGGGATGGGGACGGGGACGGGACGAGACCGCGCTGAGACCGCCCACGTCTCGCGCCCCCCCCCCCCCCGGGGTGGGGCAGGGACCAGTCTTGGTTTGCTTATTGAACTGACCTTCACACGCCGGACGCGACCTTATGTAGCAGTCACGTGACTTAATCCTCACGCAGCGCCTCACCCCGCCCCGTTCCTCAAAAACGTGTGGTTGCAGCCGAGTGTGCTTCCGAGTTAAAGGTTCGGACCTCGACGCCTTCTGAGGACAGAGACTCACCCTCAGAGCGACCCCTCCCCCGTCAGTCCGCGTGATTGGAAATCGATTACGCAGTATTTTATTGTGATCAGGATGGGCAGCCGAGAGTGCCCTCAGCCTGTCCGTCATGATGAGGGGTGAAGGGAACGTGTTTTTACTTAAAAATAAACCCGCTGTCCGCAGAGTCAGAACAGAAAGGATGAGCACCGATTGGTTCACGACACAGAGGAGAGGGTCCGAGGTGACCCCACGACCCCTCCCACCACGTCCACGGCACCTGACGCCATGTGTCACCCAACACCACCCGTCACCCCAATACACATTTCACCCCGATACACGTCTCACCCCGATACACGTGTCTCCCCGACACCACGTGTCACCCTGATACACATTTCACCCCATACACGTGTCACCCCAATACACGCGTCACCCCAACACCACATGTCACCCTGATACACATTTCACCCCATATACGTGTCACCCCAATACACGCGTCACCCCAACGACACGTGTCACCCTGACACGGGCTCATGCACTCGGGTGGACAGCGGAGCACACGCGTGTAATTCAGCGGAACACGGGCCTCGCCCGGCCGGCCGGTGGGGCTGGAGGCTGCGTGGAGGGTGGGTGACCCGCCTGCTGAGCCCCCGCGTCTCGGCCTCTCCCCGGCGGCCGGACGGGGACGAGAGGGTCGAGGGGACAGGACCGGCCCCTGCAGCCCAGGGCTGCCGGCCGCCCCCACGAGGGCTCGGCTCGCTGCCTCCGGAGCGGCTCGTCCCGACGACGGCCCGGCCAGGCCTGCGGGCTCAGTGGAGCGTCCGCCTGCGGGCTGGAGGGTCCCGGGTTCGATTCCGGTCGGGGCACAGGCCCGGGGGGGGGGGGGGCCGTGCTCCCTCCCCGGCAGGGGGCGTGCAGGGGGCGTGCAGGGGGCAGCCGATCCACGATGCTCTCTCATCGCCGATGTCTCTCTCTCTCCCTGAAATCAGTAAAAACACATTAGAAAGGCGGGCGGCTCTGTGTATGGGGAAGATCACAGGCCAGGAAGCACGTTGACTCTAATGACACGTTGTTTCCGGGTCTGTGATCCCGAGCGGGTCCGGCTGGACCGGCAGCTGTCCCGCCGTCTCCGTCTGCCGCCTCGACGCTGAGTCACGGCCGGCCCCGGTCGTGCCGGCGGCTGCGCCGAGACCCTGGGCGTGAGCTCCGGTCGCCGGGGCCGGCGTGGCCGCCGTGTGACACCCATCAGAGCCCGAGCGATGTCTGTTCTTCCCCGGCTGGGGTCGCCCCTGGGCCAGGAGGGAGCGGGGTGGGGGGGACACGGGGGGACACGGGGGGCCGAGGGCACCGGGCGGCGTTCTCCTCGGCGTTCTCAGGACGGTGACTGGTCGCCGGCACCCGCGTCCGCCCTCCACTGTGATGGGGGGGGGGCTGCGTGAGCGCCGGCGGCAGACAGGAGCAGAGACCAAGTCCAGCACGCTGTCCGCACCGACGGCACAAGGTCAAGTCAGGTCAAGGGCAGCGTCCAGGGTGCGTCCCCCCCACCCCGCCAGCCACCGCCCCCGAGTGCCCCTCCCTCCCCACCTGTTCGGATGGAGCCACGGGGGGGCCCCCCCCCCGGCGTACCCACAGTCCCGCAGGACTTTGTCCCCCACCCCCCGTCCCCCTCCCTCCCCCCCTCACCCCCGCCGGACCCTCAGGCCTAGACGTAGCTGGTGAAGGGCTTCTGGGACGCGGCCGGGCCCCCGGGGGGCGCCCCGCGAGGCAGGCGGTCCCGGGGGGCCGGGCACGGGGGCCCCCGCTTCCCCCGGCCGCAGCAGCCGGCGGCGCAGAGCAGGGCGCCCCCCGCGAGCAGCACGGCGGCGCTGGCCCAGCCCAGGAACAGCGCGGCCCCCAGCTCCCGCTTGCGCCCTGCGTGCACCGCGGGGTCTCGGAAGTCCCGGATGACGCGGTGGGCCGTCCAGGACACGGGCACCAGGAGGCAGAGGCCCGCGAGCAGGAGCAGAGCGCCCGAGGCCCCCGCCAGGCGCGCCCGGGCCCTGCGGCCGGCACCCGCGCAGCGGACCTGCCGCAGGCCGCAGGCGCCCACGGGCAGCGCCACGAGGGCCAGCGCCACGGCCGTGCAGGTGAGGGCCCGGGCGGCCTCCAGGGCGGGCGGCAGGGCCAGCAGGGAGCTGTAGGGCTTGCACTGCAGCGTGGTCCGCGCCTGCCGCACGCAGCTCATCCACAGCCCCTCCCAGATCCTCTCGAGGACCACGATGTTGCTGCCCACGAAGGCGGACACGCGCCACTGCGGCAGCAGCGTGGTGGCCAGCGCCCCGGCCAGGCCCAGCAGGCCCAGCGCCAGCCCCGCCGCCTGCAGCGCGTGGGAGGCCATGGCCGGGCGGGAGACGGTCGACGTGGCCCTCGCCGGCGATCCCGGAGGCGCGTCCTGGTCGGTGTGGTTCAGCGGGTAGCGTGGCCTGCGGTCAGAAGGGTCCCGGGTTCGACGACGTACCTGGGCTGCGGGCTCCTCCCGGCCCGGGCCCCGGTCAGGGTGCGAGCAGGAGGCGGCCAGTCCAGGCGTCACCCTCACACGAAGCTCCTCTCTGCCTGTCCCTCCCTCTCTCTCCTGCCGCCGCCTCTAAGAGTCAACGGAAACGTCCTCGGGGGAGGATCCAGCCCGCAGAAAGCGGGTCCCGGAGTGGGGGGGTCTCGTCTCCCGGAGCCTCGGGGTCCTCGCCACGGCGACTGCCCGCCCCGTGGAGTCCCGGCTGCGGTCCGGGACTGGCCGGTGTCTGGTGTGCGGTCACAGCGAGGTGCCGGCCGTGAGGAGGGAGCAGAGGCGTGCCGGGCGGGCGGGCGGCCTCGGCGAGCGGCGGCTCCGGTCCGGGGAGCCCGGCGGAATGTTAATGACGAGCCGCGAGCTTCCTGCCGAGACCTCTCCCTGGGAGGCACGGAGCCCGGCTAATCCGGCTAATCCTCGGGGAGACACGCCGACGCCCGAGGTCTGCGTGTGCTCCGTGGCTGTTCCCTCCTCTCGCCGGGGCCTCGCGGGGAAGGCTGACCCCGGAGGGTCCCGGAGGCTGCCGAGCCCTCTCTCTTTCCGTCTCTCTTTCCGTCTCTCTTCCGTCCGTCCGGCCGTCCGTCCTGGCGGGCCCGGCACCCGGCGTGGGGGTGCTGAGGCCGAGTGTCCGGACGTCGGCAAACGCCGGTGATGCTTTATTTGCCCCAGGAGATCCCAGCGTCCCAGCTCCTCCCCACGGCCCGGGAAGGAGGCGCCGAGGGGAGGGGGGCCCCCTGAGCGAGTAATTGGCCGGTAATTATCACATTATCTCTGCACAACACCCTCCTCGCTGGCGAAATGCCCGCTGGCCCGTAAACTTTCGTTGCGTGTTTTTTTCTTTTCTTTCAGGGGCAGCTTGAAATGCAGCACATGGACCAGAGAGAAACGCGTCTCTCCCGTTCTCCGGAACGCCGTGGAAAGTGTCCTTCGGGCGAGGCCGGGCCACGGGTGAAACCTCTGCGTGCGGGACGGCACGCCAGCCACCGGCCGCGGGCTGGGCCGGCCGTCGCGGTTTTCGAGATGTTTCTCTGAGACCAGTGGTCGCTCCGGCGTTTCGCTCCGTGTCCCACAGACTTTGTTTCAGAAGTTTGGGGCCCAGAGACCAGTGCAGAGGCGGGCACGGGGGTCCTCGTGCCTCACGCCCTCTTCCTGGGTGACATCATTGTGGAGGGGACGCGTGTCGCCCCACCAACACGGCCCCCGGACCGTCACCCCCCGGCCCCGTCACCGGCCCGCACGCGGGTGCTGACGCCGCTCACGGCTTAGCACACTCGTTGGCGCCTTGGGGTGCCCACTCTGTGCCCAGACCCCCCCGCCCCCCGGCACCGTCACCGTCTGCTCAGGTTCCTGGCTCTCCGGGCCGTGACCTTGCTCCAGCGACCCCTCGCTCAGTGCCCTCAGCTCCGTGGTCGGCCCCTCGTACCAGGACCACGTCCTGCTCCCTTTGGACCCGGGGCTGTGGGTGGGTGGTGGGTGGGTGGGTCCGGAGGGCGAGCCGCTCCTCGCACCGCCTGCAGGGGCGCCCTCAGCCCTCCCAGGCCCCCGAGGGGGGTCCCCACACGGCCCCCCGGGGACGGGGGCCCCAGGACCTTGTGGGATTCTCCTGTGCACTCACGTCGCCCGCCCCTGCCCACCCAGCCATTGACGTGGGTCGGGGTGAGCGCCCATTCCCTGCTTCCGGCTGGAGCTGAGACATCCCCTCTGGGCCGGACCTCCCGTCCCCCCACCGATTGTCCTGCAGCCGAGCCCGCACCCCAGCCCCCCGCCCTGGGGCCTCTGTGCCCGTTTTCATTCTTTGTGTGGAAAGGGGTCCGTGTCCCCCCCCCCCCCCCCCCCCGACCCTCCTGCCCTCTCCGTGGGGACACAGGTGGGGACACGGGCCGGGCCCCCCAGGCGTGCTCTCTGAGGCGTGTCACAGGAACAGTCCCCTGTTGTCCGGGAAGAAAAGGAGACACGCCCTCGTTTCCAGAGACAAAGCCACGGAGGATCTTTACGAGGGGGAGGCGGTTAATGAGGACGGATCACCGCCAGCCCTGGGGCAAAGGCACCTGCAGCCTCCCCGCCCGAGGGCAGACGGGGAGGGGAGAGAGTGGGAGGGGGAGGGGAGGAGGGGGAGGAGGAGGACAGGGGGAGAGGGAGGGGGAAGGAGGGGGAAGGGGAGGGACAGGAGGAGGAAGAGGGAGAGATGCAGGCCCTGGGGTGAGAAAGTAGCTTTCTTTTTTAAAATTTCTTTATTGATAAGGCATTACACATGTGTACTCATTCCCCCATTGCCCCCCCCCCCCTTGTCCGTGTCCACTGACCAGGCTCATAGGCTCTTGTTCCCGCGCGCTGTCTCTGAGCCGGCCCTGCTCTTCTCGGGGTGCTGGCAGTCTGCTCGGCATCGGACAGGGCGTGATGGTTCAGGTGTGTGTGTGTGTGTGTGTGTGTGCATCGATGTCGGAGAGGGAGGGAGGGAGAAGCGTCCACGGTGAGAGAGAGTTGGGGTCAGCCGCCCCCGCACGCCCCAAACTGGGGACCCAGCCGGCCCCCGGGCCTGGGCCCCGACCGGGAACCGAGCCGGCCCTTCGGGCTGGAGGCGACGTTCTGTCCGCTGAGCCGGGCGGCTGAGCCAAACTGGCCCTCGTCAGCGAGACCCGCCCGGCCCGGTCCCGGGGACAGGGGACGGGCTGAGGGTCGGGGGAGGGGGGAGGGGGACGGGCTGAGGGTCCGGGGAGGGGGGAGGGGGACGGGCTGAGGGTCCGGGGAGGGGGGAGGGGGACGGGCTGAGGGTCCGGGGAGGGGAGGGGACGGCTGAGGGTCCGGGGAGGGGGGAGGGGGACGGGCTGAGGGTCCGGGGAGGGGGGAGGGGGACGGGCTGAGGGTCGGGGGAGGGGGGAGGGGGACGGGCTGAGGGTCGGGGGAGGGGGGAGGGGGACGGGCTGAGGGTCCGGGGAGGGGGGAGGGGGACGGGCTGAGGGTCCGGGGGAGGGTCGGGCCTCGGGCCTCGGACAGCCTGTGCGTCCGGAGGGAGCTGGCTGCCTGCGGGGGTTGGTGTTTCTGTTTCTGTGTTCGCTGGGCCCCGGGGCTGACGCAATCTCTCCGGCTGGCGGCAGGTGCGTGGCCCCGTGACGTCACCGTGCCACCTGGCACTGTCCTGGCGCTGAACCCGGAGCCGCCGGCACCGGCACTGGCACCTGCACAGACAGGACGGGACTGCGCCCGTGGAGGCGTGCCCCGCGCCCAGGCGCTGGAACCCCCTCAACGCCTCGTCCGACGTCCCCCCCCCCCCCCCCGCCCCGCAGGGAGGCCCGGCGCCCGGGCGTGGGGGCGTGGGGGGCATGGGGGACGTGGGAGGTGTGGGGGACGTAGGGGGGGCGTGGGGGTGGCTTCGGCCTCGGCTCGGGGATCACACCACAGCCGTCGGTCCTTTGCCGATGAGGCGGCGGCAGCACCGTCCCCCGGGGCCGCGCTCTGGTCAGCGGGGCAGCCAGGCTGAGCTGTGCAGGCGGCCAGGCCCCTGGTCACGTCCCTCGGGGCCGTCTGCTCGGCCACAGGGTGAAGCCGGTTCCAAAGCAGCTTTCCTTGATTTCAGAGACGATGGAAGAGGGAGAGAGAGAGAGAGAGAGAAACGTCCACGACGAGAGGGAACCCAGACCGGCTGCCTCCCTCACGCCCCACCCAGGGACGGAGCCCGCACCCTGGCCTGGCCCCGGCCAGGAGTCGAACCCGGACCTCCCGGGTCGCAGGCCACGCTCAGCCCCTGAGCCAGCTGGCCGGGCTTAGACTCTGTTCTTGAGGCCGTCAGGGGTTCCTGTTTCGCTGTCAGTGCTCACCGGAGGGTGTTCTCCCTGGTTTCCGGGGAGAGGGGGAGGGAGAAACGGCGACGAGAGAGGAACCCATGGATGGGCTGCCGCCCGCAGGCGCCCGCCGGGCTGCGGAGGAGCTCAAAGGGGGTGGGAGCCCTTCACCGGGAATCGAACCCACAACCCTGCTGTCCAGAGGCAGGTGCTCTAACCACTGACCACATGGCCAGGGCTCAAGTTCTGTCCTTTCAAAGCGCCAGGCCGGCGTGGCCACGGCCAGTCTGCGGGCTGCCGAGACACGGCTCCCGCCCACACCCCAGCCACGCGTGCCCGTGTCACTGGAGAAAGGCCCGCAGCCATACAGAAAACACGCGTGCACACACGGACACACACACACACATCCACACACGCACGCACACGCAGCACGCAGCCGGAGAATCGCTGGCCGCAGGCCTCCCTGCCTCGGGTTAGGTGCCGCTCCACGGTGCAGGCTGCCCGTGTGCGACCCCCTCAAACCTCCTCCCCGAGCGGAAACCTCCGAGTCCGAGCAGGCAGGCCTGGGCGCGGCTCTCCTGGAAACACGCAGACGCCTGCCCAAGGCCGCTCGGCCGGGGTCAGCGCCCTGGCGTGGGGGCGTGGGTGTCTTCCCGTCCCGCCCCACCCGCCCACGGGAGGCAGACGTGGGGCTGGTGGGCTTCCCAGCACCGCGGGCTGACTGTGGGAAGGTTTCGCTGGGCCCAGAACCCGGCTCCCCTGTCCCCCACCCCGGCTCCCTGGTCTCCCGGCCCGGCTCCCTGGTCTCCCGGCCCTGGCTCCCGGGTCCCCCCGCCCCGGCTCCCTGGTCCCCCACCCCGGCTCCCTGATCTCCCCGCCCCGGCTCCCAGCTCCCCCCCCCCCCACCCCGGCTCCCGGTTCCCCCGCCCCGGCTCCCTGATCTCCCCCCCCCCCCCCCCGCCCCTGCTCCCGGTCCCTCCACCCCGGCTCCCTGGTCCTCCCACCCCGGCTCCCGGGTCCCCCCACCCCGGCTCCCTGGTCTCCCGGCCCGGCTCACGGCTCCCCTCCCCGCCCCCCCCCGGCTCCCTGGTCCCCCCGCCCCGGCTCCCTGGTCCGCCGCCCCAGCTCCCGCAGCCGGGCCTGGGCACGGGGGTCTGGGCGGGACCCCACGCTGCTGAGCGGCGCTCCCTGCCCCCCTCCGTGTCTGCGTGGAGGACGGGGTGACGCTGTCTCAGCCCTGGCCGGATCGCTCAGTGGATAGAGCACCAGCCCGGGGAACACAGGGTCCTGGGTTCGATTCTGGTCGAGGCGACCGATCAATCTGTTTCTCTCACGTTGAACTTTCTGTCTTTCCTCCTCTCCCACTCTCCCTAAAACCCCGGCAAACCTCCTGGGTGATGGTTAAATATGTATAATATAATATAATATAATATAATATAATATAATATAATATAACATAAAAGGCCGTGGCCATTCGCCCGAACGGCAGGAGGCGCACTGGGGGGTCCTAACCCGTTTCCTTCCTTCCGAGCCCCTGGCCACGCCTCCCGTTTGGTTAAACCAACTTCCTGTGGACTCGGTGCGTCCGGGAGCCGAACAGAACGGAAGCCAAAATTAACACGGACATGGTGGGCCTGCTTCCTGCGGGCCGGGCCCCCATCACCGCCTCCCCTGACCCCCGTGACCCCATCATCGCCCTCCCCTGACCCCTGTGACCCCCTCACCGCCCTCCCTGACCCCTGTGACCCCATCACCGCCTCCCCTGACCCCCGTGACCCCATCACTGCCTCCCCTGACCCCTGTGACCCCATCACTGCCCTCCCCTGACCCCTGTGACCCCCCATCACCACCCTCCCCTGACCCCTGTGACCCCATCACCGCCCTCCCCTGACCCCTGTGACCCCATCACCGCCCTCCCCTGACCCCTGTGACCCCATCACCGCCCTCCCCTGACCCCTGTGACCCCCTCACCGCATCCCCTGACCCCTGTGACCCCCTCACCGCATCCCCTGACCCCTGTGACCCCATCACCGCCTCCCCTGACCCCTGTGACCCCCATCACCGCTTCCCCTGACCCCTGTGACCCCCCATCACTGCCATCCCCTGACCCCTGTGACCCCATCACCGCCTCCCCTGACCCCTGTGACCCCCCATCACCGCCTCCCCTGACCCCTGTGACCCCCCCATCACTGCCATCCCCTGACCCCTGTGACCCCCCATCACCGCCTCCCCTGACCCCTGTGACCCCCATCACTGCCATCCCCTGACCCCTGTGACCCCATCACCGCCTCCCCTGACCCCTGTGACCCCCCATCACCGCCTCCCCTGACCCCTGTGACCCCCCCATCACTGCCATCCCCTGACCCCTGTGACCCCCCATCACCGCCTCCCCTGACCCCTGTGACCCCCATCACTGCCCTCCCCTGACCCCTGTGACCCCATCACCGCCTCCCCTGACCCCTGTGACCCCATCACCGTCCTCCCCTGACCCCTGTGACCCCATCACCGCCTCCCCTGACCCCTGTGACCCCATCACTGCCATCCCCTGACCCCTGTGACCCCATCACCACCTCCCCTGACCCCTGTGACCCCCCATCACCGCCTCCCCTGACCCCTGTGACCCCCCATCACTGCCCTCCCCTGACCCCTGTGACCCCATCACCGCCCTCCCTGGTCCCCACGTGCCCACCGCCCCGGGGGGGGGACGACGGCTCCTCCCCGTCACCGCCACGGCTCTGATGTCGACGTGTCCTTTTCCACGTCACAGGGAAACTGAGGAGGTGTTTCTGCCTCTGAATTGGTCACCAGTTTACAGCTCAACCTGGCACCACCCCTGGGCACCCCCCCGGGGCACCTTGTGCCCACCCCATGACCACCCCGTGTCCCTCCTGTGTGTCCACCCCGTGTCCACCCTGTGCCCACCCCGTGCACCCCGTGCCCACCCCATGTCCACCCCGTGCCCCGTCCCGCCTGCCCGTCAGCAGCCTCTCCGCCCGTGTTCCTCCAGCTCCTGCCGGCTGAGGCTCACGTTTGAAAGGAAAACGAAAGGAAAGAAAAGCCGGAGGTGTTCGGAGCCGTAGACAGAGGCCGAGGTCAGCCCCGGGGCTCCCTGGCCCCCCGCTCTGGGGAACACCTGCCCCCAGGCCCACAGGTGAAGGTGGCCCGCGGGCGTCCGCCACAGCGTGGCCTGGAGCGCCCCCTGGTGCCCGGGCGTTGTCACCGCGCTGCCTCGGATTTCCTCGCCCAGAGGCCGTGCTGTCCGTGGAGAGGAGAGAGAGACACCAGTGATGACAGAGAACCACGGACCGGCCGCCTCCTGCACGCCCCACGCTGGGGATCGAGCCCACGGTCCGGGCAGGTGCCCTGACTGGGAATCGAACCCGGACCTCCTGGCTCCCAGGGCGATGCTCAGCCCTGATCCACCGGCCGGGCATTAAAGGGCTGATGCCGGTGGCCTTGGCTCAGCCGCGGGGCAGGCCTGCGTGTCGGCCGTGGGGCCGTGTGGGGCCGGAGTCCGGTCTCCAGGCGATCAGCGTGTGTGTGTGTGTGTGTGTGTGTGTGTGTGCGCGCGCGCGTGGGGGGGGATACAGAGAGCAGGCAGCACAGGAGGATTCGGGTTCCGACGCCCACGACGGTCTCCTCTGAGGGCGGGACGGGAATCCCGGGGGATCCTGACTGCTGAGCCCCCCACTCTCCCCAAACCCAGACGTCAGGCCGAGGGCGTCTCCTGTGTGGTCGTCCGTGTTGGGGACGTGCTGCCAGCCACGCCCGGCGTGGGCGAGCCTCTGCATCGGGCTGGTGGTCTTGGTGGGACAACTACCACGTTCCCCCGAAAATAAGACCCACTTACAGGTTTCCAAGTGGAACATAAGGCACCCTCCTTGAAAATAAGGCCCCCAGGCTCTGTCTCAGAATGAACATTAATTTACCCTAAACTGGTCGCTAGGGCCGCCCCGGCTGGCGTCTAGCAACCAGTGACCTTACACGAAGGCCTGACCTCACTCCTGCGTGAATGGAGAGAAATCAGCGTGGAAACTCTGTGAAACCTAAACTGCCACAAGTTGTGACTTGGGGGAAGAATTCATGGGAGAAAATCACTGACAGTTGCATTGCAAATGCACTGCGAGCAGGCTACCTTGACAAGAAGGACTCATTTAAAGACAGTGCTATTGCTAAACATGAGAGATTTGGTCACTGATTCTGAAAGAAATGGAGTCACAAGAGATTCACCAGGAAATTCAGGAACTGGATTGTCATGATGATGTTCCAGAAGATGATGACATGATTGTCATTGAATAAATGAGTAAATGCTTGATACTGTAGGATTCACAGTTTGTCTGGTTTGTGTGGACAACTACCGTACCACCGTGCCGTATACAGGTAATAAATTTCCTTTATTTTCATTTAACAATAAATGTGTACCGTATTCCTCTTCATGGAAAAATAAGACATCCCCTGAAAATAAGACCTAGCGCATCTTTGGGAGCAAAAACTAATATAAGACACTGTCTTATTTTCGGGGAAACAGGGTAGTAAAACCGTTAAGTCCAGTTCGTAAAGAGGAACTAAATGTTGACGCCCGAGCGCCTGAGCCACGGAGTCGTGCCACTGGGCTCCAGGACTCGCTGCCCACGTCACGGCCGACTTTCGTTTCTGTTGGAACAGACGGGACCGAGCCGGCGGCAGGGTGTGGTGTGTGTGTGTGTGTGTGTGTGTGTGTGTGTGTGTGTGCGCGTGTGTGTGTGCGTGTGTGTGTGCGTGTGCGTGCGCTCCCTGCTCAGTAAGCACCCCGCCAGCACGCCACGGGGTGGGCTGGCTGACACGTGCAGCCAGACCCTGGCTGCCTGGGAAATGTGACGTTCAGGGTCTCACCTGTGACCATGCTAAAAAAAATAAAATAAAAAAGTGCGTGTTCTCTGTGGAATGATTCAGTGCCAGGGACTCGGCCAGCGTCGAAGGGCAAACGGAAGAAAAGCCCACTGCTCCCTCGAGCGGTTGGATATTTAAGGCAGAAATAAAACGGCCGACGTCTGTTTACTGGGCCGGACCACTGTTGCTTTCGCGTTGAGGTTCCCGAATCCCCCGTTAAACGTGGATTTTGAAGCTCCCCTTGAACTCACGCGTGTGTGTCCTGGAACGTCATCATACATCCACCACCTCCCCGCCACCCCCCCCGCCCCCCGTTTCATTAATTCCCTCAGAGCGACCGGCCGTCTCCTCGCTCCTCTGGGCCGGCTGGGTTTTCTGCGACTCGAAGTCCGCCATCATCGTGTGGATGATGCACGTCCCTCTGGAACGTGGGCTCATCTCCCCGCTATGGACGTGTTGGCGCATTAAGAAATGAAAGCAGCCCCGACCGGTGTGGCTCAGCGGATAGAGCGTCGGACTGCGGACTGAAGGGTCCTGGGTTCAATTCCAGTCAAGGGCATGGACCTTGGTTGCAGACACATCCCCAGTAAGGGGTGTGCAGGAGGCAGCTGGTCGATATTTCCCTCTCATTGATGTTTCTAACTCTCTCTCTCTTCCTCTCTGTAAAACATCAATAAAATATATTTTTAAGAAAAGAAATGAAAGCACACACAATTAGGAAAGTGCATAATAACCCCATGTCAGTTCACGTGGACGTGTGTGCATGCGTGTTGGTGTGTGTGGTCTGTGGGCGCGTGTATGTATGAGGAGAGTTTTTGTCATGATTGCCGGGAACATAAGGTTTTAAAGTTTGTGTCTGTTCTCGCAGCATCACGTCGCACAGTGAGGTCGTCGGGTGACTTCCTGGCAGGAACGCAGAGACCCGCGTCGCAGACACACAGCCACGGGTCCCCGCCCTCTGAGGGCGCCGGGTGCTCTCGGCTTCTCCTCATCCCAACGGCGCCCGGACAAACACGAGTTTACAAACACGTGCGTATGACCGACCACTGACCTCTAGTGACGGGACTGTTTCTATGTTTTCTGGCCGTGTCTGCTGTCTGGTGTCGGGGGACATGGAATAAAAAGAAAATCCTCCAACCAGGACACCTCTCCCAGAGCCGCAGAGAGAGGAACTGGTCCCCTGGGGCGAGCGTGAGGCGGGGCGGGAGGCTCAGGGGGTGAGTGTCAACCCGTGAACCAGGAGGACAGAGAGATGGCAAACCCCTCCCACACACAGCCCCCCACACACACAGCCCCTCCCACGTACCCCTCCCCCCACAGCCCCTCCCACACAGCCCCTCCCACACAGCCCCTCCCACACACAACCTCTAATCACCCCTAACTGCCCCCCTGCCAGTCTGGTTGTCCCCCACTGCCCCCCTGCCAGTCTGGTCACCCCTGACTTCCCTCCACTGCTGGCCAGGTTGCCCCCAACTACCCTCCCCCCCGGCCAGATTGCCCCCAACTGCCCCCCACGCTGCCGGCCTGGTCGGCCCTCACTGACCCCCTGCCACCCTGGTCGCCCCACGCAGCCTCTGTTCTGTTGTTCTGTGAGGGTGTCCTGACCAATTTGCATATTTCCCTTTTGTTCCTACGGCTGCTGCTTCCTGGAGGTAAAATGTTTTCCCGGAATGGCTTCTACGTGGGCCGTCCTCACAGTGCGTGGCTCTGGGGCCTGCAGGCTGCCCTAATCAATCACAAGTGTACGGCACTCACCAATTATCAGTGCATGGGTTCAGTGATGACAAGGCGAACACATCATCATTAAAAACCCACAGTGTTTTACAGCCTTGGAAGCTGATGCTGATTCTACTTTTATCTTTAAAACGTGGGCTTGAAATTCATTTTAAAATTGGAGATCCCAAAACATTAGGTTTTCAAAAACTTGTTTCAGGTTAATAAAACAGAGGCGGGGGGGGGGGGGGAGGAAAATAGTGGAAAAACATAGAATCTGTATAAAAGGCACGTTTATTAATGCAAAGGGCATAGAGCAGGCGGCGTGCAGCCACGTCAGCTAAGGGAACGTGGACACAGACTCTCAAATGAGACGTCCAGGGCGTCGGCTTTGGAGGAAACACGAGACTTTTCCACACGTCCCCGTCACGCAGAGCCGGCCCCGGGGAGACGTGTCCGGACGACGGTGGCGGGACCACGGAGGAGCCCACGGCCAGGAAGAGCCGCGTGCGGTGGTTTTTTTGTTTGGTTTTTGGTTGGTTTTTGGTTGGCAAACAAAGCGAAGGCATTTCATCCCTCTGTCCTGTTGCTCATGTTGGTAAACACAGGAGTCTCTATTCACGCGGCCACCACGCGATTCGCACGCATCCACGCGTGGCTTCTTATCAGGACGCACCCCTGAGACACAGGCCAGAGGGAGACGCTCTGCTCACGGCCACCTGGGTGTGCAGCCACCGGCGCAGCCGCTTTTCCAGCCGCCGATCTAATCGGAGGACAGGCCGCCTGGGGAGGAGCCGGCAGGAGCCAAGCCCGGCCCTGTCTTTATCGCCGATCAAAGGATCAAAGCCCTGGTCCACGCCGCCCTGATGTCCACGCCGCCCTGATGAGCCGGGGCGGCTGGCTGAGCCGCGCTCCAGCCACGCACCACTCGCCCCAGGCCCGAGGGGCGTGCTCCGCTGACCCGGCGGAATGGAGCCGCGTCTCCTTTAGAATCAGAGCCGCAGGGGCCCGACCCGGTCTCTGGGGGACACCAGCGTCCTCCCCCCGCGGCCACGGCTGCGGCCCGGCCTGGGGGTCCCGGTGGGGAGCAGCCGCCGCCAGCGAGGCCGGCCCGGGTCGGGGAGTCGGGGAGTCGGGGGGAGGCCCGAGGACGTGCGGGCAGACCGGCTGGGCGGGCGCTGGGGGTCCGGGAGGTGGGCTCAGGGGGCCGCAGGACCAGGCGAGCTGAGAAGCAGACCTCGGGACGGCCGCTGCGGTGCGGTGGGCCGCACGCTGAGCCCCGCAGAGCCGGTCTCTGTGACGCGAGGTGGGCACCCGCAGGCGAGAGCCGTGGGACCAGGCCACGGGCTCCGCTCCCAGGAAACAGCGGGCGTCGCGGCCACCCACGAGGGGAAGCCAAAACCTCCACGCGGCCCGGCCTGCACGGCCCAGGGGCTGAGCGTGGACCTGCGACCCAGGAGGTCAGGGTTCGAGTCCCGGTCGGGGCCCGGGCCCGGGCTGTGGGCTCGGTCCCCAGCGCAGGGCGTGCGGGAGGCGGCCGGTCCGTGATCCTCTCCTCGTGGAAGCCCCTCTCTCTGGCTCCCTCCCTGACGTCCAGAACACGCTCCGGGAAAGGCGCCGAGGCCCGGAACAGCACTCTCTCTCTCTACGCACGTGGAGAGCGCTCACGCCTGCTGGACGGCTCTCCCGGCCGGTCCCGCGGCCCCGCCCAGCTACACGTACTGGCTCCGGGAGGGCAGGCTGCCGGAGGCCCAGCCCCGGGGGGCGGCGCGGCGGGCCGGCGGGCGGTACCGGGGGCCGCCGCCCTCGGCGGCGACCTGGGAGGCGCAGGCCAGCACGGCGCCCCCCGCCACCAGCAGCAGCGCGGACGCCCAGCCCAGGTACAGCGCCTCGCCCAGCTCCCGCTTGCGCCCGTCGTCCAGGGTGGGGTCGTAGAAGTCCCGGACCACGGAGGCCGCCACCCAGCTCACGGGCGCCAGCACCGCCACGCCCACGGCCACGAAGAGCACGCCGGCGGCCAGCAGGGCGGCGCCCCCCGCCCCCGCCCGCGAGCAGCGCATGCCCAGCCCGGCGGCCAGCGCGGCCAGGGCGGCGAGGGCGCAGGCCGCGCACAGCAGCCCGCGGGCCGCCTGCAGGTCGGCCGGCAGCGCCAGCAGCGAGTCGTACACCTTGCACTGCAGCCGGAGGCCCGTGTGGCTGCGGCAGCTCATCCACAGCCCCTCCCACAGCGTCTCGAACACCACGATGTTGCTGCCGATGAAGGCCGACACCTTCCACTGCGGCATGATGGTCACCGCCACCGTGCCCACGGCGCCCGCCCCGGCCAGCAGCAGCCCCAGCCACTGCAGCGCCGAGCTGGCCATGCCCTGGCCTGGTCCTGGCCTGGTCCGGTCGGGTCCTGGTCCTGGTTCTGGTCCTGGTTCTGGTCCTGGTTCTGGTCCTGGTTCTGGACCAGGTCCTGGCCTGGTCCTGGTCCTGGTCCTGGTCCTGGTCCTGGCCTGGTCCTGGTTTGGGCCTGGTTCTGGTACTGGTCAGGGCCTGGTCTGGGTCCTGGACTGGGTCCTGGTCCTGGTTCTGGCCTGGTCCTGGTCCTGGTCCTGGTCCGGGTCTAGGTCCTGGCCTGGTCCTGGTTCTGGTCCAGTCCTGGTCCGGGCCTGGTTCTGGACTGGTCCGGATCCGGGTGGCTCCCCGGCCGGCTCCTGTGCCCAAGCCCGGGAGGACAGCCCCGCAGGAATGAGCTCAGACCTGGCTTCTGCTCAGAGCCGCTTGCTCGCTCGGCTACTCCAGCTCTGAGCTCAGGTCCAGCCCGCTGCCTCTGCCCGCCTCCCGCCCGCCCGCCCGCAGGTAAACCCGCCGAGCAGGTGGAGCCGCTTCCTCGGCCAATAGCAGGTGAGGGCCGGCAGCCAGGGGGTGCCGCGGCCAGAGGTACTTGGAATCCGGACAGCACACGCTCTGTGCTTCCCCGTTTCCCAGAAGCCGGCAGAGTGCTTGCCCGCGGGCATCGTCCTGAGTGCGGGCACCCTCCTGGGCTCGCCGTCCTGGGCTCGCCGTCCTGGGCTCGCCGTCCTGGCTCCCACCGGGTGCCCCCCCCCCCCAGCCGGTGACGCGCAGGCACCCGGTCCGGTTCGGTCCGGGGCGATCCGGGCGGCGGTGTGAGGAGTAACGTGGAGGGCCGGCCTGGGAGGCGGCCGGCCTGGGTGCTGAGGGGACGACGGGGGGGGGGGGGGGATGGTCCTCGGACCGGGGAGCCGCGTGCTCCGGACACAGGGGCCCGGGGGGCGGGGGTGGTGGTGGTAAATTTGCCCACAGCCCGGCGGCAGGCTGGGCCGGGGAGAGGTCCGGAACAGAGCGGCCAGGGGACGGGGCGTCGTGAGCCACAGGGGTCCCCCCGGGCCAAACGCACGCACGTCTCCTCCTGAGCCAGGAAAGCCGCGGACGGCTCCTGAGCCTGACGAGAGGGGAAACTGAGAAAAACCACCTGCGGCCGGCGGCTCCGCGGCTGAGCGTCGGCCTGTGACCCGGGAGGTTGGGGTTCGATCCCGGGCGGGGCTCAGGCCCGGGTTGTGGGCTCCGTCCCCCGTGTGGGCGTGCAGGAGGCAGCTGGTCCGTGACTCTCTTTCATCATAAATGTTCCCCTCTCTCTGCCACTTTCTTCTCTGAGATCAATACAAATATATGTGTGTGTTTTTTAAGTAAAAAAACCCAAACATTGGCATTTGGGCCTTGACCTCTCAGAAGAGATGCAGATGCGGCGGCAGTTCCCTCCTGTGAGGCGAGAACCAAAGTCGGCATGGCCGGGGCCAGGACACGGAGCGGCCGGCGATGGGGGCTCAGGGGCGGCCGCGGCTGCTCCTTGGCCCGTGGTCGGCAAACCGCGGTCGGCAAACCGCGGCTCGAGAGCCACCTGCGGCTCTTCGGCCCCTGGAGTGTGGCTCTTCCACAAAACGCCAGGGCCTGGGCGAGTGTGTGTTGAAGACGTGGCGTTAGGAGAAGTTCAAGTTTAAAAAACGTGGCTCTCCGAAGACATGTCCACCTGGTGCTTGGTAGGTGGCTCTGTGGACGGATGAGTTTGCCCACCACGGCCTTAGGCCAAAGCAGCGAGGATTCTGCAGGTGGTGCAGGAAGGGGCACAAGTGGCTGCTATCTCTGAATAAGATTGTGTAGGGTGAGGGCACTGAGGTCATTGACCTCACCTCCACAGCTGCTCACAGAGCCATCTTTTTTTTTTTTAATTAATATATTTTATTGATTCTTTACAGGGAGGAAGAGAGAGGGACAGAGAGCTAGAAACATCCATGAGAATCATCGATCAGCTGCCTCCTGCACACTCCCCACTGCAGGATGTGCCTGCAACCAAGGTACATGCCCTTGACCGGAATCGAACCCGGGACCCTTCAGTCCGCAGGCCGACGCTCTCCCCACTGAGCCACACCGGCTCCGGCACGGAGCCGTGGTTAACGCCACGCCTGCGAAGGGTCTCAGGAGCCCTCAGCGTCATGCCCCTCAGGCCGCTCTCACTGGCCATCGCGTCCGGGAGGAACCGGGCGGGACCCAGAACCGGGGGGAGGCAGCGTGCCAGGTGACCCCGCCTCCGCAGCGCCCCCTCTGCTGCACTTCCAGAACCGGGTTCAAGGCGGCCATCGGGTGCCCGGCGTTCAGTGCTGTCTGCTGACGCCCGCCCGCACACGTGCCGACGCCCTCTCCCCGTACACGCCGCCCGCTGTCCTCCGCCCTCGGCTCTGGTTCCGGCTCCTCGGCCCCGGGCCCCGGACCGGCACCTGCTCAGGAGGCTCCTGCTCGTGCTTGTCCCGACGTCGGATCGTTCTGGTTCTGCCGGCCGAGCGCAGCCGGGCCCTGGTGCTTCTGGACTGGTGTGGAGCCACTGTTTTCTGTGGTGTGGACAGTCCCCCGTGTTTCCTTGTTAATGATTTCCCGTCCACGGCCGGCGCCTGGCTGGCCGCCTCGTCCTGAGAGCCCCGGGCATGTCACAGGCCCCGTGTGCTGTCCCCAAATCACATCGCACAGCGGCCCTGCCCTCGAACTCCCACCTGCGTGTCCTCCGTGGCGTGTCCTCCACGTCTGCAGCGTGTCCTCCGTGGCGTGTGCTCGGAGGCGTGTCCTCCAGCTGCCCGTGTCCGTCCCAGCCCTGTGGTCATTAGCACGTGGTGCCCGTGTCTGAGGAAGGTCTGGAAAGTTCTCTTCCTTCCCTCCCAGCGACGCGGGTCTGTGGTCACCACGGGCCCGTCTTTCTCAGCAACGTCCAGTTCTCGCCTCCGTCCTGTGGTTTATTTAGTTTATTTGTTTGTGTTCGTTGCTGAGGGCATTGCAAATGGTCCCATCGCCTCCCGGGGCCTCCCTCCGCCCCGTTCCCCCCCCCCCCCCCCCCCCCCCGCCTTCACTGCCCTCATGTCTGTGTCCATGGGTTAAGCACATATGCATTCACGGTCTTTGGTTAACCTTCCCACTCCCGCCCCCCCCCCCCCACACACACACCCCTTCCCTCTGAGGATCTTCAGTCTTTCTATGCGTCCGTGTCTCTGGATCTATTTTGTTCTTTAGATCCCACATATAAATGAGATCATGTGATACTTGCCTTTCTCCGACTGACTTAGTTCCCTTAGCACAACCCTCTCCCGGCCCTCCACGCTGCCTCAAAGGGTGAGGGGTCCTTCTTTCGCGGCTGCACAGTATTCCATGGTGTAAATGCACCAGGTTTTTGTGTGTTTTTTAATCCACTCCTACGGATGGGCACTTGGGCTGTCCCCAGATCTCAGCTGCTGTCAGTAACGTTGCTGTGAGCAGAGGGGTCCCCGACTGGCGTTGGGGCTGAGGAAGGATCAGCGGGGGCCGTGGTGCCGAGCACGCGTGGAAGAGGAATCAAACGAACCCGGTGCAGCGACGCCGGGCCCTCGGCTGCCGGGACGCAGGGGGCTCCTCGTGCTTCCCGGAAGCTGGCAAATGGCCGGCAGAGCCACGTGCCGCTTACCCTGCCGGCCACGGAGTCTTCTCAGCCACTCACGCCACGTCCCACCTTCGGCCAAAGCCACGTGGAAGCGTGGGGCTGCCCCACCCGGCCCGCCCGGGGCTGTGCCTGGGCCTGTGGCTGTGGGTGGAGGAGCGGAACCCTGAGCCCTGAGTGAGCCGGTCTGCGGAGCGAGAGGCCGGTCCTCAGCGCAGAGGGTCCGGCAGGAACGCACACACAGAGGCCATCCCCGCCCAGGGCGGCGCGTTCCTCGGGGCCTCGGGGAGCCAGTGGGTCCCTCAGCTCTTCCTGCGACTTCCTCCGACCCCACAGCAGCTCCCGGCGAGCCGTGCCCACGAGGGAGGAGAGACGCTGTGGGATGAGAGCTTCACTATGGCAGCCGGTGCCAGGAGAGTGTACACGTGTGTGCACATAGGTGACGTATGTTCGTACTGACCTCAGAGAGGAAGGGAGGGGGGAGAGAGAAACATCCATGGCGAGAGAGACTCATGGATCAGCTCTCTGGCCAGAGTTTCCCCCTTTTAACCAGAAGCCCCCTGAGGACCCCTCCCATTTCCACGCTGCCGACGCCGTGGCTGCCGAACCAGCGTGTGGGAAACTGTGGCTCGGGGTCGCCGGCGATCACCCCTCGCCAGAGCCCGGTGGCCTCCGCCACCCGCCGCCAACCGCACGGCTCCAGCTGGCCGGCCGCCCGGCCCTCGGGGCGTGTTTCCATGCCGACCAGGAGAGCAGAACCAGCCGGCCTGGAATGTCCCGGGAGCCAGGAGCCGTGGCCGGAGGACCGACCGCGATGTCCCGATAGGAGCTGAGCTCCACCCCCTGCCGATGCTATCGCTGCTCCAGCCGCTGCCTCGGTGCCCTGAGCACGGAGGAGGAGGTGCCCCGGCTCTGCCCGCTGAGCACGGAGGAGGAGGAGGGAGTGTGACCTTCACCTCGGCTGCCTGAGGTGTCCCATTGGACACGGCGCGGTTTAATAGAATCCCGCCACCTTTTCCACGAAGACAGTTAATAATAATTCAACGTATCAGCAGGGCCCCGTGGCTCAGCAGCTGAGCAGCCACCCGTGAACCAGGAGGTCAGGGTTCGATTCCCTGTCAGGGCACAGGCCCGGGTTGCAGGCTCCGTCCCCAGTGGGGGGCGTGCAGGGGGCGGCCGGTCCATGGTTCTCTCTCATCGTGGGTGCTTCTCTCTCCCTCTCCCTTCCTCTCTGACGTCAGTGAAAATGTATCTAAAATAAAGCCAGGTCGGCCTGTGTCTGCGAGGCTCCGGGCCACGTTACCATGTGGCTCCGTGGAAACCACGGTGGCTGTGGCTCGCGTGCAGACTTGCAGAGCGGCCGGGAAGGGGAGCGGTGTGAGCCCCGAGCGGACGGGGGGTCGGTGGGCTGAGCCGCCAGCACCACGCTCGCCGCCGGGAAGGGAAGGGGTGTGTTAGTGGGGAGACAGCTCGGAGCCCGGAGGCTCGGGAGCGGGTGCTCAGGGACGTGGCTCCCGGCTCCTGGGGGTTATGGGGGGCTCGCACAGCTCGGGGCAGGCGCTGGGCCTGGGCAGGGAGGGCCGGCGGGCCGCGGGGTGCTCCCGGTTCTGTGAGGGTGCCTCCGTGGCTGCTCTGGGTCACAGCCGGGGCCGAGGCGCCGCTGAGGGCTGGAGCTCTGTGTCTGCGGCCCGCAGGCCCGAGGCCGTGACCCGGGACAGTGTGGTGCCGATCACAATCTGACGTCCCGGCTCGATGAGGGAGGGAGGGAGGGAGGGAGGGAAGGAGGGAGGGGGCAGACCAGAAGGAGGAAGCAGCACCCCTGGCTGTGGAAGTTCATGACCTGGCCCGGCGGCTGGGCTCAGGGGCTTACCACTGACCTGTGACCCAGGAGGTCCGGGTTCAATTCCCGGTCGGGGCACAGGCCCGGGTTGCAGGCTCGATCCCCAGGGTGGGGCGTGCAGGAGGCAGCCGGTCCGTGATTCTCTCTCGTCGTGGACGTTTCTCTCTCCCTCTGCCTTCCTCTCTGAGATCCATGGAAGATCTTGATCTGGAAGGGTGAAATCTCCCTCTGCCTCCAAGGTCCTCCGGGCTGGCCTCCGAGGCAAACACACCAGACAGGGCTCAGGAGAAAGTAGGCGGATTCCAGGCCTGGTCTGTAGGGGACCCACACAGGAGGGTCCGAGTCCCCGCATACGTGAGAGGTCCAGGCCCGTGTCCCATGAGGCCTGTGCCCTCTCAGACGTGTGTCCCCTCAGACCTGTGTCCCCTGAGGCCTGTGCCCCCTGAGGCGTGTGTCCCTTCCGGGTCGGGGAGTGTAGGAGGGAGAAGTGTATTCTGACGTCTCTGGGCGACAGACAGCATTTCGGAGCCGGAAGGAGCCGGGCCGGGTGGCTCGGTGGTTGGGTGTCGACCTGGGGGCCAGGGGGTCAGGGTTTGGGTCCAGGTCGGGGCTCAGGCCCGGCTGCAGGCTCGATCCCCAGGGTGGGGCGGGCAGGAGGCGGCCGGGCCATCACGGGTGTGGGACCCGTGTCCGGAGAGAGAGGTGAGCGCCGCGCAGTGCCAGTCCTCGCACCCGGATCCCGGCGTGAGGTTTCAAACCCGAGGCCCGCACGCCGCGCCGCGCCGGCCACGGTTCAGAGAACGACAGGCCGCAGACAGAGCTTTATTCGGGGAACGCTGGCTTTGTTCCCCGCGGAAAGGGGTTCCGTGCATTCTCCGCGCGGAGGGCGGCCGGAGGCAGCCGAGGACGCTCTCGGCAGAGGTGCCAAACGCGTCTACGGAACGCTGCCCTCGTGTGCGAAAAGGCAAAGCAGCGTTGCAGCCTGGAATAAAGGGAGTTTTTTAAAAACCGTCTCTGTTGTTGAACGCGAAGAGGATTTCCCTGACCGGTCCGGGGCCCGGAGCCGGCGGCCTCCGTTTTGCGACAAGCAGAGCCCCGCAAGGCGGAGGGAGGCGGGAGGGGAGGCCGGGCCTGCGTGGGGTCCGAGCCCCCGCCGTCCGCCCGGCCCCTGAGGGAGGGAGAAGAGGGCGGTGAGGGCGGAAATCGGATGCACGAGGTGCCGTCAGACGCCCACAGCCCACCCCAGGGAGACTGCACGGACGGGCACAGCTATGCACGAAGGCAGCAGGCCCGCTCTGCGAGGAATGTGGATCGACGTGTTACTGCCTCACCATCAGGTCCGAAGAGGTAAGACACGGGTGGACCACGTGTTACTGCCTCACCATCAGGTCCGAAGAGGTGAGACACGGCTGGACCACGTGTTACTGCCTCACCATCAGGTCCGAAGAGGTGAGACACGGCTGGACCACGTGTTACTGCCTCACCATCAGGTCCGAGGAGGTGAGACACGGCTGGACCACGTGTTACTGCCTCACCATCAGGTCCGAAGAGGTGAGACACGGCTGGACCACATGTTACTGCCTCACCATCAGGTCCGAAGAGGTGAGACACGGCTGGACCACGTGTTACTGCCTCACCATCAGGTCCGAAGAGGTGAGACACGGCTGGACCACGTGTTACTGCCTCACCATCAGGTCCGAAGAGGTGAGACACGGCTGGACCACGTGTTACTGCCTCACCATCAGGTCCGAAGAGGTGAGACACGGCTGGACCACGTGTTACTGCCTCACCATCAGGTCCGAAGAGGTGAGACACGGCTGGACCACGTGTTACTGCCTCACCATCAGGTCCGAAGAGGTAAGACTCAGCTGGACCACCGGCACCTCAGGAGCTTCTCGCTGGCGGTGGCTGACGAGGCCGAGCAGACGGGTGCGGACGCCGTGTGGCCCGGGAGACGCGATGGTTAAACCGCGATGATTCCCCACGGCCTGTCGGCTCGTCGCCCCTCCGCCACAGCCTGGGCGGCGGGTCCGGAAGGTGCCGCGGCGCCTGCAAAACACACGTGGCGACCCGGGGGCAGGGGGCGGCCCAGATGACGGGAGAAGGACGGCTCCACGCGGTGAGCGTGTTCAGGTCACGCAGTGAGCGTGTCCGGGTCACGTGGTGAGTGTGTCTGGGCCACACGGTGAGCATGCTCAGGTCACACGGTGAGCGTGTCCAGGCCACATGATGAGCGTGTTCGGCTCCACGCTGTTAGTGTGTCCGGGTGCGGGAGCCTGGGCAGCCGGTGGCCCTTTAAGAGAGCCCCGCGCCCACGCAGGAGGTGCAAACGGCCGACGAGCTTTCACTGAGGGACACGTGTCTCTTCCCCGTTCTCCTGATTACACTTGTTCTCCCACTTGCCCCTAGAAAGCCCCTTCTTCCTCCTGAGGGGAAAACTGGCCATCACAGCCGAGACCCGTGTGGCTCAGTGGACAGAGCGTTGGCCTGCGGACTCAAGGGTCCCGGGTTCGATTCCGGTCCAAGGCATGCACCTTAGTTGGGGGCACATCCCCAGCTGGTCGATGTTTCTCTCTCATTGATGTTTCTAACTCTCTATCCCTCTCTCTTCCTCTCTGTGAAAAATCAATAACATATATTTAAACAACAGCAACAACAACAGTGGGATAATAATAACACGCAGGTCGAAGGCCTCCCTGGGGCCGTGAGGGACGCTCCCTGTGCTCAGCCTGAAGGCACGCGGCTCACCACCAGGGGGCAGCGGTGAGCTAAGGCCGGAACCAGAACCACGGGGCTCTGTCTCCACTCTGGCCCGGGGTGTTTGGGCGGAGAAGATGTCGTGTTTGCCCAAAGCTGGGGGTGGGGGCGTGGGGAGGGCGAGGGAGGGGCGAGGGCAGCTGAGGGGAATGTCCCAGGAGAGGAGATCAGACCGGGTCCGGGCCATGGAGGGGAGGCCTGTGCGGGCCCCCAAAGAGCCGGCACTCCGAACGACCCAAAGCCGTGCTTGCTGGCAGGCGGTTCCTGTTCGGCGTTAAAAGATCCCCGGAAGGAGCAGCTTTTATTTTTGTTAACACCCGATCTCAGGCCGATGGCCGCCCTGGTCCGGGGAATCGCGGCCTCGCAGACACCGGGAGTGGCCCCGCTCCGCTTCGTGCCCTCGCTCGCAGGCCTCCAGCCTTCCTGGTTCCCCCAAAAGCAGCCGAGTGGCATCTCGGGGCACATTTCCTTCGTCCGAAACGTGGTCTGGCTTCTCCCACTGTTTCCAATCAGTGAGACCCCGGAAGGCGGGAAAAGGAAGTGGGCCGTCGGCCGTGAGCCTGTGCACACATTTTGGGGGGGACCCTGGCTCCCACTCTCACCGTCTCTCGACGTTTCCTCGAAAACAAACGTGAGGCCGGGGCGGGATGGTGCACGGGGGGTCTCGGCCCGGCCTGCGGGGACCGGCCGAACGGGGTGTCCTGGCATCCCCGGGACGGAGCCGCGTGCGGGCAGCCGGCCGGGGAAGGAGCCGAGCCGCTGGGCGCTGAGCCGCTGCCGCGCATCCCGGCCAGCTGGGCTGGGCCTGCCCCCGCCGCCCCTGCCACACCCAGGCTCACGGCCGCTTCGCTGCGGTCCCCACGCTCCCGTCCTCGGCGACACCGCACTCCCGTGGCTGCGAGTGGCCACAGGCTCATGCCCTTCAGTCCTGACGGCGGTTCTGATCCCGGTCCCGGTCCCGGTCCAGTTGGGGGGGCCACAGAGGGAGTGTCCGTGGGAGAATCTTGCACCCCCGCAGTGGCCCCCGCCAGCCGTGAGCCGGGTCTGGTGCCCGTCGGTCAGCCGAGGGTGCCCCGCTGGGGGGGGTGCCCGGAGCACCAGGCGCAGCTCCTGCACTGAGCGTCTGCCCCCGGCGGTCAGTGCACGTCAGAGCTACGGTCAGGCAGCGGCTTAGGCTCTTATACGTAGACTGAGGCCGGGGCACAGAGATTCCGGCAGAACGGGCCTCCTTCCCCAGCTGCCGGCACCGCCTGCACTCGGGCTGGAGCCGCCTTCCGCCTCCCACCTCCCGCCTTTGCCTTGCCATGTCAATCTGCATATCCCCTCCTTATGGGCCCTGTGGGTCGCCGTCTTTGTCGCGGAGTTACGACATGCCCCGTCGTTCGTAGACAGGAGTAGCCGTGACCGTAAGGAGCGTGGGCAGAGCGCACAGCTGGTCACGTGAGGGATCTGAGATCTGCACGGGCTACGCTGCTTTGTGTATGCGCTCCCCGATTCCAGAAAATAGAGACATATTCCCCAAGGTTACCTTTTTAAACCCAAAATACCTCTAAATTCTTGAATTTTATGGACATTTAATGCACAAGTCTGCATAAGACATTTGTAAATTATGTTTATGACTTAAGACAGCACAGGAGTAGAATGCTGCTTAAACATTAACTACAGGTCTACGTCTTCTGAGGACAACACCCATAGGAGGAGAAAACGTCGAGTTTTTACATAGAAAAGTGTACCTAAGCATGTCCACTGGGTGCACACATGCCCTGGGAGTCACGTATGCCAGGCAGGAGCCGAGTTTCTAGCACGTTTGTTGGTTTCCGGGCGAATGAATGTGCGTGGGAGCGCCACCCACACGTTTCTGCGGATTTGCCACCGGACTCACAGCTCTGGTCTCTGATGGGGATAGCACACCTGGAGGCATTTCACTCAGGAGAGCGAAGACGCTTAATTCATTAAGTTGCCAGGGGCTGAATTAAGAGTCTACAGTTAATTTGATGATCCCATGGGTAGTTAGGTATAGTTATTCAAATTATAGCAATGGGGAATCCACAGTTTTAAAGTAAATCGGAAATAAACCTACTGGCATCATCATATGTTCTTCTTTTACACACACACACACACAGAGACACACACACAGACATACACACACCAACACACACACAGACACACAGAGACACACACAGAAACATACACACACAGAGACAGAGACATACACACAGAGACAGACACACACACAGACATACACACAGACACATACACACAGAGACACACACCAACATACACACACAGAAAGACATACACACAGAGACACACACAGACATACACACACAAACAGACACACACAGAGAGACATACACACACACAGACACACACAGACACACACAGACATACACACACAAACAGACACACACAGAGAGACTTACACACACACAATACACACATGCACACAGACATGCACGTGTCTGCGCCAGGAAGGCTCGTACCCGGCAAAGGGCTCCGGACCACGCCGGGCCCCACCTGGCCCTCGTCCAAGGCCGCTGCTGTCTGTCCTCTCCGCCCGGGGCCGGCTCAGGCCGCCTGGAGCCACGGTTGGGCCCACGGACTCCTGCAGAGGCTTGTGGGAGGAGATAGCAAACCACAGAGCAGTGTCCTGTGTGTGTGTGTGTGTGTGTGTGTGTGTGTGCGCGCGCGCATGCGTGTGTGTCTCTGTGTGCGTGTGCGTGTGTGTCTCTGTGTGTGTGTGTGCATGTGTGTGTGTGCGTGTCCCTGTGTGTGTCTGTGTTGAAAGGTTGTGCATCTTTGGCTGATAAAAGTACTTGAGGGAAAGTTAGCATTTTAAAAAATCTTTATTGTTGAAAGTGTTGCATTCCTCCCTTTCCCCCCATGGACCCCCCCCACCTCTGCCCCCCCCCCCCCCGCCTTCCCTCTCCGAGTGTGTCCATGGCTCACGTATGTGCACACAAGGTCTGTGGTTGATGCTTTTCTCCTCCTCACACCATTGCCCTCTGAGATTCGCACTTGGGAGGCGTGAGAGGCGCTAACATTTTGAAGGGACCCCACCCTGGGCGCTGGCGGACGGGGTCTGGGGGCACACACCCCCCCCCCCCCCCCGCCGAGCCGGCCCTGCTCCCGTCCGTGTCCCATGAGCACCCACACCACCCTCATTCCAGGGCCGGCACAACCACGGCTCGGCTCCCTCCGCCCAGCAGCTGGAGCCGGTATTTAACTCACCGCTGACGCCTGCTGTGCTGTGTGAATAACGCACGAGGGCATTGCACTCAAATGCAGGCACGTCTCTGATGAAGGGGGAACGCGAGGGCCTGGCCGCCCCCCACTGGCTCTCCTCGTCCCTGTCCCCGTGTCCGTGTCAGGAGTGCCCCTTTGGGGGCCGGAGGCTGCGTGTTCTCTGGGCGTGCTGGGGGGGGGGGCATTAGGAGGGTGTAAGCCGGGGCCGTGGCCTGGCAGGGGAAGCCACATCAGCAACGGCCACAGGTCCCGGCCGCCCACGCAGAGGGAGTTCAGGGGAGGCTGAGCCCGCAGGGTCCTCAGGCCTCGGGGGAGGCGCCGTGCAGGGTGCACAGCCCTTTCCCTGGGTGTCGCCCCTAACGGCGCAGCATGCGGCGAGACGCTGCCCTCACCTAGTGTCGGGGTTCCGTGCTCTAGGGGTTGGGGGTGGGGGGCGGGAGGCTCCCAGGAGGCTGTGCGGGGCTGACGTCAGATGCCAGCCGCTCTGCCAGGGGCCGGGCGGGTGGGTCTGTCACCCTGGGGGTCCGGGACCCACTCCGCAGGGACCCTCGTGGAGAGGAAGATGGGGGTCTCAGAGGCGGGGGGCTCGTGCCCTCCCCTCCTGCACCCGGGGTCAGGCCCTGAGGCCCCGGGGAAGGCTGTGCTTGTCTCAGTCACGGCCTGTTTGGTGGCAGAATCGGACGGCCACGGCCACGGCCACGGCAGCTCCCGTGGCCCCGCAGCCCGGTGCCCCCGTGGCTCTGGCTTCGCTGGCACAGCCACGGTGCTCCCCGGCAGCATGCACGGCCCTTCTGGTTAGTCAGGGGAGCTGGGCTGTGCAGTCAGGAAGCTCATCGATTCTTTACGTTTAGACACGTGATCGTAATCCAGTTTTGAGGAGTTGCATTTGTATGTGTTTGTTTGTTTGACGCTCGGTGCTATTTTATTACTAGAGGCCCCGTGCCCGAAACACACGCACGGGGAGGGTGCGTAGGCCTGGTCGGTGATGGGCCGATGGGGGCCTTCCTTCAGTTTGTGCTGCCCCCTGGTGGTCAGCACACATCATAGCGAGCGATCCAATTCCTGGTCAATCTCTCTCTCTCCCCCTCCCTCCCTCCCTTCCTCTCTCCCCCTCCTTCCCTGCCCAGGGTGGACCTGCTGTGGAAATGATCAGATGGTCGCTCATGTGTAAGCTCCCTGAGTGTTTTCATTTCAGTCCCTGGTACTGAGACAGAATGCCCTCCCACCCCCCATCCCCCCGCCTCCCCCATCCCCCCGCCTCCCCTCCTCCCGCCTCCCCCATCCCCCCGCCTCCCCTCCTCCTGCCCGGACCGCCTCCCACATCCAGACACCCTGCCTCCCCGCCTCCCGCCTCCTCTCCTCCCACCCAGCCCGCCTCCCGCCTCCAGACACCCTTCCCTGGGCTTTAAACGCGAAGCTGCTTTTCATTTATGAAAACTCCTAGGACATGTGTTACTGTCACCGGGACGAGATTTATTTCCATTTCCTGGAGACTCACAGGGGTGAAGGCGGCTCCCGGAGGATTCATGCCAAGTCTGCTTCGCGGCCCAAACGCGAGGAGACGTCACGGTCAGTGCTGTGTGTGCTTTACAGTCACGTCCCCACGCGTTCCCACACATGTCAGTCACGGCCGCTCTGAGATGCCAACGCGTTAAAAACGGACCAAGCCCGGCCCGCGTGGCTCCCGGGCCGAGCGCCGGCCTGTGAACCCGGAGGTCAGGGTTCGAGTCCCGGTCAGGGCCCAGGTCCGGGTGGCAGGCTCCGTCCCCAGCGGGGGCGTGCAGGCGGCAGCCGGTCCGTGATTCTCTCTCCCTCTCCCTTCCTCTCTGAAATCAATAAACATGCATTTGAAAACAGAGCAAAGTGAATCAAAGTCTGGGGAATTCAGATTACACCTTCTTTATATTTCTAATTTAGAGCAGAAACAAGGCCGGGATAGGGTGTGCGCGTGGGCACGGATGCTGATAAAACGCGTGAACACGAAATAAAACAGAATGAAAATCGCTATTTCCCATGGGAAGACTTTACTATTTCCAGAGGAGACAGCCGTGCCGGGGGGCGGGGGGGGGGGGGGCGGGGGTCAGCGGTACAGGCCAGAGGGCAGGGTTACAGAGCGTGGTCAGATTGGGGAATAGCCTACAGCGGTCAGTGTTTGGCCAGCAGGAGGCAGTAAGATGCAGATCGAGGTGCTCTGAGCTGTCCGGCAGCAGCAAGCACTAGGATTCCGGTTTGGGGGAAGTGCCGTCCGACAGGTACTTACACACGTGGCTCAGCCCTCGTGAGCCGCCCAGGCTGCACCAGCCTTTTGATGGAAACCCTTAATCACGACAACTGGAGCTGGAGCTGGAGCTGGAGCCGGAGCCGGAGCCGGAGCTGGCGCTGGCGCTGGAGCCGGAGCCGGAGCTGGCACTGGCTTCCGGCACCCGGTCAGGCTCAGAGGCCGGGCCATTGCCCTGGGTCAGCTGGCACCCGGGCGCGGACAGAGCAGAGGATACGCATGGGATGGGGGTCAGGGCCCTGGAGCCCGAGGCCCAGCGGACGGTCCGGGGTCGAGCACTGCAGACTTTTCCAGCAGCTGCGGGGGCAGCTCAGGCTCGGCAGCCGCCTCGCAGGTACCGCAGTGGCGGGAAGGTGCAGGGCAGCTGACCCAGCGGCCTGAAGTTTCTAGAAGCGCAGCTCAGCGGCAGGAAGGTGCAGGGCGGGTGGCTCAGTGGAAGGAAGGTCCCTGGCGGATGATACAGCGGCCTGACGTTTCTAGAAGCGCAGCTCAGCGGCGGGAAGGTCCCTGGCGGGGGGCTCAGCGGCCGGAAGTTTCTAGAAGCACGGCTCGGCGGCGGGCCACTCTGGGGCCTGAGCCTCCAGCACGGACAGTCTCTCCAGACGCAGCTTCGGGCCGGGGAGGGGGCGAGGCCGCGGGGGACGGAGCCGGGGTTTCGGCTTCTGCACCAGGAGCCCGGTCTGCAGGGGGGTGGGGGTGGGGCAGGCACCCCAGAGCGGTGCGGGTTCGGGGGGCCGACGCCCAGGGACCCCCCGGCTGCAGAGGCACGGGGGCCGGACGTGGAGCTGGTTGTGGGGCCGGGGCACGCGCACCCCTGGGTCCATGTCCACGTGTGTGGGCGGCGGCCGAGGCGGTGGCCGGGGCTGGGTCCTGGTCCCGGTCCTGGTCCTGGTCCCGGTCCTGGTCCCGGTCCTGGTCCCGGTCCCGCGCTGGGGGTCCCCCGGGCACCGCAGGCCACGCCCCGTGTCGGAGCTGGTCGGTGGCGGGGTGCACAGCAGGTCCCGGGGTGCTGGCCCGAGGCCCAGGCGCCAGGCCTGCAGCTCCACGCGTGTCCGTGGCCTTCGTGGCCGTCACCCAGGAGCCACAGGGTCCCGTGGTGGCGGCTGGGGAGGCAGAGCCCAAAGGCAGGGCTGGCGGCACCCGGGGGCGCCCCCAGGTCCCGGCAGCGGGTGCCCAGGAGGCAGGGGGTGCCCCGGAGCCTCGGGGAGCCCGGGAGCATGTCCGCTGCCCCAGCTCGGCCCCGAGCGCAGGGAGGGGGCGGCCGGGGAGGCCTAGGTGGCCGGCGCCCTTATATGTCCCCCCTGACCGAGCGCCTCCCTCTTCCTCTGGGACAAGTGGGGGGCCCCTCATTAGGGGGTGCACACCCCTCTCCATTCAGAGAGGTGCCTCCCTCTTCCTCCTGGACAAGCCGGGGGCCCTCATTAGGGGTGGGGGGGCCCTCATTAGGCCGGGGCTGCGGGGTGACCCACGCAGGAAGCAGGCCTTTAGATCAAAGTCCCCGATGCCCCCGCCGCCCCCTCGCTCCCGGGGGTGCCGGGGCCCTCGGCCTGCCCCGGGGACAGCGTGGCCGCCCCGGTCATTACGGTTTACGAGCGGCCTCAGACCAGCGGCTGCTCCCCTCCCGGGCCCTGGGGTTCGGGGAGGAGGGGGTTTGGGGTTCAGGAGGAAGGGCTGGGGTTCAGGGAGGAGGGCCTGGGGTTCGGGGAGAAGGGGGCTGGGGCTCAGGGAGGAGGGGGTTTGGGGCTCAGGGAGGAGGGGGCTGGGGTTCAGGGAGGAGGGGCTGGGGCTCAGGGAGGAGGGGCTGGGGCTCAGGGAGGAGGGGGTTTGGGGTTCAGGGAGGAGGGTGTTTGGGGCTCAGGGAGGAGGAGGGGCCTGAGGTTCAGGGAGGAGGGGGTTTGGGGTTCAGGGAGGAGGGGCCTGGGGTTCAGGAGGAGGGGCTGGGGCTCAGGGAGGAAGGTTTTTAGGGTTCAGGAGGGGGGGCTGGGGTTCAGGGAGGAGGGGCCTGGGGTTCAGGAGGAGGGGCTGGGGCTCAGGGAAGAAGGTTTTTAGGGTTCAGGAGGGGGGGCTGGGGTTCAGGGAGGAGGGGGGGTTGGGGTTCAGGGAGGAGGGTTTTTAGGGTTCAGGAGGAGGGTTTTTAGGGTTCAGGGAGGAGGGGCTGGGGCTCAGGGAGGAGGGACACTAGCCACCAGACAGACGGGCTCCCCTCGGTTCCCGCCCTCTGGCTGTCTGTCGGGAGCTCGCCTGTCAGGCCCCAACCCCAGGAGGCTGGTGACCCCACGAGGTCAAAGGTGACCCTGACTTTCGGGTCCGTGTGGCCGAGTGACCGGGGCTCCTGGCGGCCCAGGCACGGCCCTGGGTGCGAGGCCGGAGAGCCGGATCCCGCTGGGCCGCCTCCTGTGACCGAGGTGACACGTCGGTGTGGCCTCAGCCTGAACCCGGTGCTGGCCGAGGGGGCAGTTCCGTCTTTATCTGACCTCCGAGAGGAAGGGAGAGGGAGAAGCATCAATGATGGAGCGTGTCATCCTGGCCGGGCTGCTCAGTGGTCAGCGTCCCCCTCAGAACCAGGAGGTCAGTGTGGGGTCAGGGCACATGCCCGGTGCGGGCTCCATCCCCAGGAGGGGGCATGCAGGAGGCGGCCGATCCAAGCTTCTCACGTGGATGTTTCTCTCTCCCCCTCTCCCTTCCTTTCTTTCTAAAATCAATAGAAACGTGTTTTAAAATAAGAACAAGGTCTCTCCATCGGCGGTTTTGAGAAATCCCCGTTCCTTCTGAGGAACAAGAGACAAGCCCCTTCGTCGCGGAGGCGCTGACCCGGCCGCTGCTGAGGGGGCCGGACAGGGTCAGGCACCCCAGGGCGAGCACGGGGGGTCAGAGAGCGAACCCTCCCAGCCAGTGGCCCTTGGAGTCAGGAGCGGAGGCCCCGGTCCAGCCTCTAGCCCTGTGGTCGGCACACCGTGCTCTCTGGCCCCTGGAGTGCGGCTCTTCCACAAAACACCGCGGCCTGGGCGAGTCCGTGTTGAAGAAGTAGCGTCAGAAGTTTACGTTTAAAAAGTGTGGCTCTCCAGAGGAATTCCAGTCGTGCTGTTGGTGTTTGGCTCTGCGGACGGAGGGGTTTGCCGACCACGGGTCTGGGTTCTGCTGAGCTGCTAGCTTCTTTCTCTGCCACGATTCACACATAATTATGCTCTCACTCCACCGGCCCCCGAGCTGCCAGAGGAAGCCACAGTGATCCTGTGATTTGTAGCCCCAAACTGTACGCAGGTCCAGACCCACAGCCGAGGTTGTGAGGAGGGAGTCAGAACGCTCTTAAAGGAGCGGTGACCTCGAACCCCGTCACACTGCTGGCCACGCCACCAGGACCGGCTCGGGAGCCGAAGGGCAGGAAGAAGACACACATTCGGGAGACGGCCGGCCGGGGCCTCGGTGGAGCGCCGACCTCTGAACCAGCAGGTCACGGTTTGGTCCCCGGGCAGGGCCCAGGCCCGGGTGGGGGATCCACCCCGAGGCGGGGCAGGCGGGAGGCAACCGGTCCACGATCCTCTCTCATCACTGACATTTTCCTCTCCCTTCCTTCCTCTCCCTGAATCAGTTAAAACACACACATTTAGGAAACAAATCCAGACAAAGCACGTTTCAGAGCTAATAACCCATCGGGGGAAAGGCGGGGCCCAGAGCGGATCTGAGGGTGCCTTTCGGGGAGCCCGGTGTGACCCTACTGGGGGGGGGGGGCTGATAGGCGTTCAGCATCCGAGGTGGACCTGCCGGGGGGGGGGGAGGGGGGCAGGAGGAGAGCGTGAGTGTGCGAGGACCCGGGTTCCCTGGCCGTGAGACTGGGTCCTGCTGGCGGAGAGGCCCCTGGAGCCGCTCTGGTCTAACCTGCATTCCCGGGGCCCGCCGCGTGGCTCAGAGTGAGGGCTCGTGTGCAGATGTCCCGGGTTCGAGTCCCCTCTCCAAGGCTCCTGGGAGTGCCCGTGAGCAGCCACAGGTCCCTGGAACTACATTTCCAGCGTTCACAGTGGAGGTAGCGACAGTATCGTCCGCAGAGGCGGCTGCGGGGTCCGTTGAGCTTGTCGGGACGGGTGCGCAGGTGGGGGCAACGTCCAAGGCCTCGGCCGGTTAGTTCAGTGGACAGAGCGTCGGCCTGTGGACTGAAGGGTCCTGGGTTCGACTCCCAGTCAGGGCACGTGTCCGGGTTGCGGGCTTGATCCCCAGAGTGTGTGTGTGTGTGTGTGTGTGTGTGTGTGTGTGTGTGTGTGTGTTGGGGGCGGGGCGTGCAGGAGGCAGCCGGTCCATGATTCTCATCATTGAGGTTTCCACCTCTCTCCCTCTCCCTGCCTCTCTGAAATCAATAAAAACGTATTTTAACAGCCACGGTGGGGTCTCCAGGGGTCATGTCCGTGCCTCTCGCTGCTCTTTAGGGCTGCGCTGAGGGTACGGCTGTGTGAGCCTCCTCCTGTGTCAGCCCCGACGGCGTCTGCTGTGGGCGTCTGAGGCGCGAGGAGCTCCCCCGACAGTCTGATGCTCTGTGGTTAAAGGTGCGTTTGATTTCCAAGGTCGGGAGAGGGGGTCAGGGCGTGTGTTTGGGGGGATGACCGGAGGGTGAGGACGTGGAGGGGGACAGGGCGTGAGGACCGGGCGGGGGCCAGAGGGATCCCCGTCTCCCTGATGGGGGCCCTTCTCCCGGGCGGGGGCCAGAGGGGTCAGAGGGGCCATCAGCCGCGTTCTTATCTGAAATCGGGGCCACGCCGGAGCCAGCCACCGCTCACGGAGCAGGACCGCCCCCCGTTCTGGAAGCGTCCAGCCTGGCCACCAGCCAGGGGCGGGAATGGACACGGTGGTGGCTTCACGGCCCGATTTCAGGATAAGATAACGCGTGTGACCCCGGAGTGTGCCCGATGGCATCCACCTGGAAATGGCCCACAAAAACGCCGCGACGGAGGACCCCTCTCCGTGGGGACGCCCCCCACACTCCCCCCGCGCCCCCCGCGCCCCCCGAAGGTGAAGTGGCTCCCAGAGACCCACGCTGCCCCAATGTCTCCATGGCAACCGGTGACTTCGGCGGCATTTCTTTGGAGGCTGTGTTTTTCCACTGAAATCTTTCTGCTTCATTCCTGTTTATTGTCTCACAAAAATAACTCTAACCCGCTCGCTCGGCCAGGCGTGCCGTAAAGACCTGGATGCGTTTCTGATCCGCCCGGTGGCCTCGGATCCCGTGACCGTGCGTGGAGAATGCCCAGCCATCACACACGGGGCGCCGTGTCTTACTGTGGCCGGTGAGCATCTCAGCCGCCTGCGAGGCCCCCACGCCGGACACCGCCATGGACTGCTTAGCTTTCTAGGTTTTGGATCTTGATGGTCAATGTTAGTATCAGTTGTTAAGTATATTTCACCGAAGTTGATGCTTCTCCAAGAACCCAGAAGAAAATGAGCACCTAGAAAGAGTAGTTTGGATCGATTTAAAAAGACATATATTTTTATTGATGTTAAAGAGGGAGGGAGAGGAAAGGAGAGAGACACACATCCATGATGAGAGAGAGCCACTGACCGGCTGCCTCCTTCACACCCATCCTGGGGATCAGGCCTGAGCGCGTGCCCTTGACTGGGAATTGAACTGTGGCCTCCTGGTTCATAGGTCAATGCTTAACCCCTGAGCCACGCCAGCGGGCGTGGTCCCTTCTTTACAAATACTTTCCTACCAGCCTCAACCTCTCCAGCCTTTGCTGTGTATGATAATCGTTTCTTAATTCACACACGCACGCACACGCACACACATGCACACAAGCACATATATGTACACACTCATATACACTCACATAATCACACATACACACACACACTCACACACACACACTCTCACAAATACACACACCCACTCTCATGCATGCTCACATACATAGACTCATACACATACTTACACACACTCACACACATGCACACTCACACACACATGCACACACTCATGCACACATACTCACACACACTCACACACACACTCACATAGTCGCTCCCATCCACTTCCCTCCCCACTTTCCCGAGCAGCCTCTGGTCCCTCTTCCACATTTGATCCGGTAGAAAAGCTGACCCTGACCGGTGTGGCTCAGTGGATAGAGCGTCGGCCTGCGGACAGAAGGGTCCCAGGTTCGATTCTGGTCAAGGGCAGGTACCTCGGTCCTCCCTGGCTGGGGTCCTGGTCAGGGTGCCTGCTTCTCTCACATGGGTGTTTCTCTCGCCTCTCCCTCTCTCTCCCTCTCTCTCTAAAATGAGCGGGGAACACCCTCTGGTGAGGATTTAGGGGAAAAGCTGTTGTGTGGGTCGCTCACTTGTAAGAAGCAAGGCCGGCCACGAGGGGGCAGCAGCTGCCAGGGGCCAGCGGGAGGCGAGGGAGCCCCAGGGGTGAGCCTGGCACCAGCAACCACCGTCCCGGGCCCAGGGCTCTGAGCACAGGCTGCTGGGCTGGAGGGACAGGGACACTGAGGTGGGCAGCTCGGGCTCACACAGCAGAGCAGGGCCGGAGGGGTCAGGGGCTGGGACAGGCTGCCGGCTGGGCAGGCGGGAGGGACAGGGGTGGGAGGGACAGGGACAGAGGTGGGCAGCTCGGGGCACACACAGCGGAGCGGGGCCGGAGGGGTCAGGGGCCCGGACAGGCTGCTGGCCGGGAGGGAGGGACAGGGGCGGGAGGGACAGGAGCGGGAGGGACAAGGACACTGAGGTGGGCAGCTCGGGGCACACAGCGGAGCGGGGCTGGAGGGGTCAGGGGCCAGGACAGGCTGCTGGGCGGGAGGGACAGGGACAGAGGTGGGCAGCTCGGGGCACACACAGCGGAGCGGGCCAGAGGGGTCAGGGGCCGGGACAGGCTGCCGGCTGGGCGGGCGGGACAGGGGCGGGAGGGACAGGGACAGAGGTGGGCAGCTTGGGGCTCACACAGCGGAGCGGGGCTGAGGGGTCAGGGGCGGGACAGGCTGCTGGGCTGGGCGGGAGGGACAGGGGCCAAAGGGACAGGGACAGAGGTGGGCAGCTCGGGCTCACACAGCGGAGCGGGGCTGAGGGGTCAGGGGCCCGGACAGGCTGCCGCTGGCAGCTGGCGGCTCCGTCCAGAGCCGGCCGCCGGCCCTCGTGGCTAAGCAGAGGTCCGAGCCCCGCGCCGAGCGGCAGACGCTGCCGGAGGGAGCGGCCGGGCCAGCCGGCTGGATGGTCCTGAGCGACGGTGACCCCGCGGAGGCTCCAGGCCGAGCACCCGGGCAGGCGCCCCGTCTGTGCTGTGGCTTCTAGGAGCTCTAAGGAGCATTGTCCTCCCGCACAGACCTCCTGACCCCCGGGGCTGGCCGGGGCGCTCGGGGGTGGACGGGCGGAGACCTGCAGGGGCCACACCGTCCGGGTCAGGCAGCTCCCCGCACGGCCAAGTTCGGAGCCAGGAGCCTGACGGACAGACAGACGGACGGGCGGACAGCAGAGCCCGGGACCTGGGTGCCCTGGAGAGCGAGGGATCTGTGCAGGGGCCGCCCAGCCCCACAGCAGCTCAGCCAGTCCCCCCGGCCCCCCAGCCCCCTGAACCCCTGGCCCCCGGCCCCCAGGTCCCCTCGTCCCCCTGGCCCCCCAGCCCCCTGGCCCCCCGGCCCCCTGGCCCCCAGACCTCTGGCCCTCGGACCCCAGCTCCCCGGACCATGGACCCCGCCCCCCGGCCCCCCTCCGCACACATGCCCGCCCGTGGTCCGTGTGCCCGTCTTCAGATGTTCTCAGATTCTCGTTCATACATGCGGACATGGTAAGGGAACCTGCCCTCTTTACTCCGGATATTTATACTGTTGTCACCACCCTACATTATAAAACCCAAAGCACTGACCAGAAATAGAAGTGTGCCGGTGACCTGTGTGACTCTCTACATGAGTTCAGAGCATTTCACACATAACATTCCCCAACGCAAAGCCTCCTGGGAAACAGCGAGGAGGGAAGCGGGGACACCGTCCCTGCCACGGCCACGGCTCGTGTCCCGGAGCCCAGGCTGGGCGGCCACGGCTCCTGGCCCGCTGCTGAGGGACTCCCAGTTCCCGAGCGTGTTTCCAGCGAGGGGGCCGCCCCTCTGATCCGAGGGTGTGAGCACAGCGAGCACCGGGGGAGGAGGAGGGGTGTGAACACAGTGAGCACAGGGGGAGGGGGAGGGGTGTGAGCACAGGGGGAGGGGGAGGGGTGTGAGCACAGGGGGAGGAGGAGGGGTGTGAGCACAGGGGGAGGAGGAGGGGTGTGAGCACAGGGGGAGGGGGAGGGGTGTGAGCACAGCGAGCACAGGAGGTTATGTATTTGGAACCCAGAGGTTATGTACACGGACCCGGGAGGTTATGTACATGGGATACGGGAGGTTATGTACACGGACAAGGGAGGTTATGTACACGGACCCGGGAGGTTATGTACACAAACCTGGGAGGCTATGTACTCGGACCCGGGGGGTTAAGGACTCGGGCCCTGTGCGGCGGCTCTGCTGGGACTCGCCCGCCCTGCCTCGCGTCCTCCGGCCTGGGTGCGGCCCACAGGAGGCGGTGATGTCAGAGGGGCACCCCGCTGGCACCCGACAGCGGCGTCTGGCCGGCTGACTCGCCGGGCGGGTTTGTCCACCGTGAGCGTCAGGCATGAGCCCAGCGACACGCGTGTGGGCGGGCGGAGGCTCACGGGGCGTGGAGCGGGAGCGATGCCGGGTGGCCCGTCCGAGGCGGGTGGTCCCAACCGACCCCTCGAGCCGCCCCAGCCCCGGGTCCCGGCTCGGACTGAGGAGAAGCCTGTGGGGAACCCTCCCTCCGCCGTCCCCCCAGACACACGCCCCGTCCCCCTCCACCTCCTCCCTCTGCCGTCCCCCCAGACACGCGCCCCGTCCCCCTCCCCGTCCTCCCTCCGGCCGTCCCCCCAGACACACGCCCCGTCCTCCTCCACGTCCTGTCCCCCCAGACACACGCCCTGTCCCCCTCTATGTCCTCCCCTCCGGCTGTCCCCCCAGACACACGCCCCGTCCCCCTCCACGTCCTCCCTCCGCCGTCCCCCCAGACACACGCCCCGTCCCCCTCCTCGTCCTCACCTCCGCTGTCCCCCCAGACACGCGCCCCGTCCCCCTCCACGTCCGGCCGTCCCCCCAGACACGCGCCCCGTCCCCCTCCTCGTCCGGCCCTCACGCTGCCCCGGACGCTGGTCCTGCCCTCCCTGTGGGGGGGACGGTGCCAGCACGCTCCTTCTTCCGACGTGTCTGCCTGAGCTCCCGTCACCCCCACGCCCATCACTGCTCCATCACTGCCCCATCACGGCCCCCCTTCACCCCCCAAGGCTGGCGGCGACCTTGTCACCCGTCCAGACCGGGCAGCCGTTCGGGTGGAGCTGGTCGACTGCAGGGCGAGGGGCTCCACGTGTCACGTGTGGGTCACGGGAGAGCAGCTCCGCCCCGGGACAGGTTGGGCAGGCAGCTCGCTGTCCCCGCACCACCGACTCGGCCGGCTCAGCTCTGCCCCTGGCACAAGTCGGGCAGGCAGCACGCTGTCCCCGCACCATCCACTCGGCCAGCTCAGCTCCGCCGCACGGGGAGCGGCCCCCGGAGATCTCCGTCTCCCCACTGAGGACGAGGGGAAACCAGACCTGCCGGAGCCGGAGCAGTTCTTACAGAACCGCCGCGGTGCTGGGGGCACGGGGAGGTCACAGGATCAGAGGCCGCAGCTGAACGGCTTAGGGCTACGAAGCTGTGATTAACGCCTCCCTGGGTGAGGCCCCCAACAGGAAATTACTATGACCCTGACCCTGACCCTGATCTAAACCTAACAACCCTGACCCTGACCCTGACCCTAATCCTCAACAGGAACATTACTACAACCCTAACCCTGACCCTGAACTAAACCTAACACCACAAACCTGACCCTGACCTAACACTGACCTTGACCCTGACCCTGACCCTGACCTAACACTGACCTTGACCCTGACCCTGACCCTGACCTAACACTGACCTTGACCCTGACCCTGACCCTGACCTAAACCTAACAACACTGACCCTGCCCCTGGCCCTGACCGGACCCGCTTCCTCCTCCTCCGTGTCTGGACCGCTCTCTGCAGAGGCTTCCACTGCTGCTCCCAGCCCTCCTGCCTCACCGCGTTCCACCTTCTCACTGCCACCAGAGGGCCGTCCTGGCCTCGGCCTCGCCAGCGCTCGCTGCTCCTGCTCTTCCCACTCACGTCGCGTCCCCTCTCCCCGCCCGGACCTGCCCTCACAGCCGCCCTCACCGCCTTTCCTTTTCCTTCCGCCTACCGGCAGGTGCCCTCTGTCTGCGCGCCTCCTCCCTCAGCTTCCCCCCCACCCCGCCCCCAAGTACCCCGTCCACAGGTCCTCCTTCACCTCCTCCCCACCCGTCCTCCCCCGTCCACAGCTCCTGCCTCCTCCCTCAGCTCCCCCCACCCCTGCAGACCCCTGTCCACAGCTCACCCCCCTCCCTCAGCTCCTCCCCCACTGAACCCCACTCCCCACCCCAGCGCCTGCCTCCTGGGTGTGGAGTGCTGGCCTCCGGCCTCCGAGCTGGGCCCTCCAGTGCCTTCCCTTCCTGCACTTGGGACGAGGCCCCTCCCAGGGCCGGACTCCCTCCGTGGAGCTGGTCTGACTGTGCGGCGTTGCCTTTCCTCTGTGCCGTTATCACCACACTGTGCGCTCCACGGGAAGAGGCGTGGTCGTCCTCCCACTCCGTGTCCCCGCAGTGTCCCCGCCCTGGGCACCCCTCTCCTCACTCCGTGTCCCCTCGCTGGTCGTGCCGGCTGGAGCTCCGTGAGCGTGCCGGTGAGGTCGCGGGCATCCCGCTCGGGGGCACCGGCCCCGGGCCCCATCCGGCCGGGCAGGTGGGAGGGGCCGGGACGCCGCACGTGGAGAAATAAACTCGTCTCCTCGCCGCCCTCTCTGCCCGAGAACACAAACGAGAATGAGACGGCTAAGCCGCGTCTGAGCACGCACAAGCCGGGTCAGGATCAGGGTCTGAAGTAAAGTCGGCGCCCGCGGTCCGGGTCCGAGAGCTCTCCGGGCCGAGGGAGGCCGCACCTCCGCCCGGCTCAGGGTCCGGGAGGGCCTGGCAGTGGCGGTCACCCCGCGGCTCTCACGGCTCTCCTGCCGCGGCGTCTGTGCACTCACAGCGGCAGACAGAGCGCCCGCAGCAGCTCCGGGTCCCACGCCTGCCGGCCGGGCTGGCCCTGCCTCAGGCCCCGCGCTCTGCTCTGCCCTGCCCTGCTCTGCTCTGCTCTCTCTGCTCTCTCTGCTCTCTCTGCTCTCTCTGCTCTGCTCTGCTCTGCTCTGCCCTGCCCCGCTCTGCTCTGCGGGCGGCAGCGTGGCCGTGCTCTGTCCCCCGGAGGGTCGGGGGAGTGTCAGCCGGCGTGACGACAGGTGGACGGTCCGGGCGGGGCCGGTGTATGGAGGGGGACTGGCTCAGGGCGGGAGGCGTGGGCGGGCACCGGTCACCTGGCACCCGTCCCGTGGAGCCGCCGAGGCCGCGTGTCAGCAGCAGGGCTGGGGCGAGGGCAGAGCCGCCGCCTCCTGCAGCCCCTGAGGAGCGGAGCTGCGGGACAGAGGGCACCCTTAGGGCGAGGGACGCCTCCCTGCGGAAAGGCTGAGCCGCCCCTGGCCTCTCGGGCCTGACCCGCCGCAGTGACCCCTCCGAGCCGCCAGGGGGCGGACGCGGCGTTTGCTGCAGATACACCCGCAATGACAGAGAACAGCGGCGTTGTCACAAGCAGCAGTTAAATACAAGGGCCCTCAACCAAGCTCCACCAACACAAACTGCCCTCAGAGAGTCCCCGCGCATGCCTGTGCCTTCGCCTCTCAACTTTTAAAATGAAACAGTAAGATGATGGACCCCACGAGACTGTTTTGCTGATTAAAGGGGAGGTTATCCTGTATAATAAAGAGGCAATATGCAAATGGACCCTCACGCCGTCACGCCGTCACAAGATGGCTGCGCCCACAGCGGGGGCGGGGTTCCCGTATCGAGCGGTAACGCGTGATCAGCAGGGACCTGAGGCTGGGTGGCACCAGGCTCCCCCCCTACCCCCCCCCCCGCCGCCCGGCGGGCTTGATGGGGTGGGGCCTGTCTGGTCTGGTCCCCGAGATTTCGGGGCGCACACGGGTGGTCAGGGACTTGACTCTGGGTCCCACAACGCTGGCCACACGCCAGGCCCGGCGTGTCGGCTCCAGCGCCTCCGGCCCAAGTGTGGGCGCCGCCGAGACCACACGCAGGAGCTTCCTGCTCCCGGAGGCCTGTCCAGGCGGGACGTGGCGTGTCCCGGGACACGCCTGCTGACGGAGCCCCTCTCTCAGGACCCCCCCTCCCCCCGCCGAGGGAGGAGGCGTCTGGGCCTTTAGCTGTGTTTTCATCTCGGCCGTCGCCACGGAGACGCTGTGGCCGCTCTGTGGAGTGTCCTCCATTCGGGCTCACCCTGAGGCCCCAGCCCCGGGGTGGGGGGGATTTTGTGCAAACGCTGAGGCGACCTGGATCACTGCGGATGGGGACACGCGGATGGGGTGCCCCTCGAGAGGTGACCCCAGGGAGGTCCGACTGCAAAACCTGGGCTCCAGCCCGGCACCCTCGGGGGGAGACGGGACCCCCAGGAGATCCGTACCCCACCCCCCACCCCGCTTCTCTCTGCTCGGCCTCTGGGGAGCCCAGCTGGGAGCCCGCCTGCACAGCCAGGGGCAGGATCCTGTCGCCATGGAAACCCACCGGATCCGCGGTGCCCCCACTTTCCACATCCACTCCGCTTGAGGCGGCTTAGAACTGGAACCCAGAGGCCGTGTGTCCTTGGTCTTTCCTCTGCTTCAGCGAGGATCGCGCTTTCTCAGCCTCGTGTCTGCTCGCCTGGCCCAGGGCGACTGTCGCCCGCCGCATCGCCCACACCGCACACCCTCCTCACACCCTCCTCACACCCTCCTCACACCCTCCTCACACCCTCCTCACACCAACGCCACCCTCGCACCCTCCCCCGAGGTGTGCACCCCCAGCTCTCCGTCCCCAGGAGGGTCTCAGAGTTCATCAGCTGTCCACCTGGGTGACTGCACACAGGCACAGGCACACACACAGGCACATGTGCACACACATATAATCACATGCACAAATGCATACGTGCGTAAACACAGACATGCACAATACACACACACACATGTGTGCACACAGGCACTCACAGACATACATACCTATACACACTCAGGCATTCACAGGCGTGCTCACACATGCACATGTATGCATGTGCACACATAGGTGTGCACACACACCGTGGAGGCGATGGGAAGGGATGCCTGTTGATGGGTCATGCAGACTGATTCCAGGCTAGCCAGTAGAGGCCGTCACAGACACACCCCGTGTGCTCGGTGGCTGAAAGCCCGTTCTCGGCGTGGTCGTGGCTGCGGATCCGTGTCGCCGGTCACACAGCCGGCAGTCACCGGGTTAACTCTCTCCTCTGTGCATGTCTGTGTCCACGGAGAGCTGGGACGTGTGGTGT
>OZ004706.1:200725016-200905016 GCA_963924515.1 Vespertilio murinus | reverse complement strand
GCCTCCCGGAGCCCAGGAGGGGCTGACCGCGTGGGCGGCCCCCACCCAGGAGGGAGACCTCCGGCGCCGATGGCGGGAGACAGCGGGCTCCTTACCTGTGAGGCAGTGGGGGACCGGGGGACCCCCGCCTGCCCCCCAGCCGCCCGCCTCCTCGGGGGAATGGCGGCTCCGGAGGCCGCCGCCCAAGGCCGGCCACAGATGGAATGGAAACCAGTGAGGACCACGAGAGCCAGACTGGATGCCGAGCGAGGGGTTTATTGGGTGGGAGGGGCGGGCGGGGGGGGGGGCGCAGGGGGAACCGGCTGCCTCGAACCGCGGCCGCGGACGCAGTGCCATCGGGGGTTGATTCGCTGGTTTGAAGCGCTGGTCAGGCAGGAAGGCCGTCAGAGGGGGAGCAGGCGGGGGGGGCCGGGGGGGTCCCCGGGCAGGCCGGCAGCGTCCAGACCCACAGCTCAGAGGAGGGAGCCACAGACCCCGTGACCCAGGGGCCTGGCACCGGGGGACCCACAGCCCAGAGCCCCGGGGCGGGTCCTGCCGGGTCCACAGAGCACGGGGGTCCTCGGGGTCCTGGGGCCACGGCAGGGCGAGGGGGTCCTCAGGCCACGGCAGGGTGAGGGCGTCCTCAGGCCACGGCACGGCGAGGGGGTCCTCAGGTCACGGCAGGGTGAGGGCGTCCTCAGGCCACGGCACGGTGAGGGGGTCCTCAGGCCACGGCACGGTGAGGGGGCCCTCAGGTCACGGCACGGCGAGGGGGTCCTCAGGCCACGGCACGGCGAGGGCGTCCTCCTCAGGCCACGGCACGGGGAGGGCGTCCTCAGGCCACGGCACGGTGAGGGGGTCCTCAGGCCACGGCAGGGTGAGGGCGTCCTCAGGCCACGGCAGGGCGAGGGTGTCCTCAGGCCACGGCACGGAGAGGGGGCCCTCAGGCTGCAGCTGGGGGGCGTCGGGCAGCTGGGGGGCTCCCGGCAGGCCTCCTGGCAGCCCCTGTGGGGAGAGGGGCCCCGAGGGCAGGGGCTGGGGGTGCGGGGGGCCGGGCGGTAGACCAGGTTGCTGGGGCGGGAGCCACAGGAGGGGCCCCCGGGGGGGCGGGAGGAGAGGGTCCCGTGGCAGCCGCTGTGGGACATGGCGACGGCGCGGAGCGAGGGCGGTCGGGAGAAGAGCCGGCAGAGGTCGGAGTGCGGGGCCGTGGTCCGCGGCCACGTTATATGCGGGACGGCCGGGGCGTGAGCGGTGGGCGCTCCCGCTGTGTGTGGGGTGACTGGGCGGGCGTGGGGTCACGGACAGCCGCCACGCTCTAATTGCTCTTAATCCGGAGGCTCCGGGGACGCCGCTCACTTCCTCCGGCTCCGGGCGCGGCCTCTCGCCGAGTCCCACCCCTCCCTGCATGAGAGGCCGAGAGCTGCATGGCCCCCCTCACCCCCCTTAACTCCCCCTTCACCCCCTTAACTCCCCCCTTCACCCCCTTAACTCCCCCTTCACCCCCTTAACTCCCCCTTCACCCCGTCCCACCCCCTTCACCCCCACTCCCCACCCCCGTGCCGCAGGTCCGCGCTGGGTCGGATCCGGTCATCGGGCCCAGGCCCCGCCCCATGGGCCACGTTCCTCAGACCAGTACCTTCCCTGGAACCCGGACCCGGACCCCCAGGGAACCCCCCAAAAGCCCCGAGTCCTTCCAGCCTCTCCCCGTCCAGCCGGCCAGTGCCCACGGCTCAGCCGGGGTTTGCAGGTGACCTGACCCTCACGCTGCACCCCTGCGCCTCGCGCCCGCCTCCTGGCGACCCTGCCGGCCAGGCCCGCCCCACAGCCTGCCGCCTCCGCATGCGCACCCGGGCCGCACTCCGGGAGAGGCTGCACTCCCGGAGCGGGCCGGAGGGGGGGCTCGGGTGTCTCCAGGGGGCTATGGGGGACTCGGGGGGCTCCGGGGGGCTCGGGGGCTCGGTGGAGTTCCGGGGGGCTGTGGGGGACTCGGGGGCTCAGGGGCCTCCGGGGGGCTGTGGGGGACTCAGGGGGCTCCGGGGGGGGCTCGGGGGGCTGTGGGGGGGCTCTGGCGGTTCAGGGGACTCGGGGGCCTCCGGGGGGCTGTGGGGGGCTGTGGGGGGCTCCGTGGGGCTCGGGGGCTCGGTGGAGTTCCGGGGGGCTCGGGGGGTTGTGGTGGAGTTCCGGGGGACTCGGGGGGCTGGGGGGCTGTGGGGGGCTCGGGGGGCTCAGGGGACTCGGGGGGCTCGGGGGGCTGTGGGGGTCTCCAGGGGGCTGTGGGGGGCTGTGGGGGGCTCCGTGGGGCTGGGGGGCTCGGTGGCGTTCTGGAGGGCTTGGGGGGCTCAGGGGCCTCGGGGGGCTCCGTGGGGCTGTGGGGGCTCAGGGGGCTCTGTGGGGCTTGGGGGCTCGGTGGAGTTCTGAGGGGCTCGGTGGCGTTCTGGGGGTTTGGGGGGCTCCGCAGCCCCGTCGGCCACCGGAGAAACGGAGTGGCAGAGCGGCCACGTGGCCTCCCGAGGCCCAGGGAGGTCAGAGCGAGCGACCCGGACCCACGGCCTCCGCCGGCAGAGCCCGGCTCCCAGCACCTGCTCGCCCGCCCGCCCACCGAGGGGCCGCAGGTCCACGGTCACGGCCTGGACGGAGCCTCGGGATTCCCACGAGAGCCGCCGTGGAGGCCTCGTCTCCCTCTCGTGGGGGCTCGCCCGGGACAGCCCAGAACTCCACGGGCAGGTCTGTCCGCAGCAAACGGCGGCTTCTCTGCGTGGTCCCAGAAAGAGAGGCAAATACTCGGATTAATGGAGAGAGAGGAGAGGAGAGGAGAGGAGAGGAGAGGAGAGGAGAGGAGAGGAGAGCAGAGGAGAGGAGAGGAGAGGGGAGGGGAGGGGAGGGGAGGGGAGGGGAGGGGAGGAGAAGAAGAAGAAGAAGAAGAGGAGGAGGAGGAAGAGGAGGAGAAGAAGGAGGAAGAGGAGGAGGAGAGGGTCAGAAGAAGGAGGGGGAGGAGGAGGGGGTAAGTGGGTGCCCAGCAGCCCGCCCTCCTGATTAGGGCGTTTTCCATGGGAGCACGCGGCACCCCACGGGATGCCCGTGAGTCAATCGCTCGTGATGCTCGTAAACGTGTCCCTCGGAAAAGAAGAGACAAAACCAGTTGCTTCTACAGCTCGGCACGGTCTGTGAGCTGCTGGAATGTTCCATGCTGCGTGCACAGGCTGAGTGTGAGAGAAGAATGTTCCGTGCTTCGCGCACAGGCTGAGCGCGGGGAGCACTCGGGTGGGTGCGGGGGAAACGTGAGAAGGGGAAGCTTTGTTTCTCTCCGAACCGGAGGTGCCAATGCGACAGAGAATTAACACCGTGAGGGCACTGCCCCCCCCCCCCCGGCACCCAGTGCCTCCCAGCGTTCCCACCCACACTCTGCCCCCCCCCGGGCACCCACACTCTGCCTTCTGCCCCCCCGGGCACCCAGTGCCCCCCGGCGTTCGCACCCACACTCTGCCCTCAGGCCGGGGCCTGGGGTCTCCAGTCGGGCCGGGGAGGCAGCGGAGAAACAGGGGCCTGTGCCCCACCCACGTCCCCCTCCCGCACGCTCCCCGCCAGCTCTGCCTGCCAGGCCTGAGGGCTCTCCTGTCCGAGTCCATCCCGTCCCCGTCCCTGTCCCCGTCCCTGTCCCCGTCCCCGTCCCTCGGGGCTGCCTCCCGAGGGAGGGCTCAGTGGGTGCGGCTGGGAGCCCCGCTCGGGGTGAGGGACTGAGCGCTCCGGCCTCACTCCAGCCTCGCTCCGGCACCAGGCAGGGCAGCCGGCTGGTCTCCTTCCCCGTGCACCTGTCTGCCGCCCCAGCCCGCAGCACCCGTCCCCCATGACCTCATTGTGACATCACAGTGTCAGCCCCGTGACCTCACTGTGACATCACAGTGTCAGTCCCATGACCTCACTGTGACATCATGGTGTCAGTCCCATGACCTCACTGTGACATTACAGTGTCAGCCCCGTGACCTCATTGTGACATCATGGTATCAGACATCACCATGACATTGCGATGTCAGTCCCATGACCCCACTATGACATCACGGTGTCAGTCCCATGACCCCACTGTGACATCATGGTGTCAGTCCCCGTTACCTCACAGAGCAAGCGTGAGAGCCCTGGAGAGCGCTTTGTGACGAGAAACGCCCTCTCGGGGTTCCCAGTTCTTTAAAACGGGTGAAAGGCTAGCGAGTCCCGGGTTAATGTTAAACATCCCGTGTCCCCTCCCCCTGGCCAGGCTGGCCAGACACCACCCATGTACGAATTCATGCACCGGGCCTCTAACACACACACACACACACACACACACACACACACACACACACACTGAGAGGCCAGGTTACTGTGCGTTCAGAGATCATCCTTATCGCCCGCTCAGTGTTGATGCACCACGGCTCTCTGTCCACGCGCCCACGGACGACACGTGGCCGTGTCCAGCCTGGCCTTCCGAGGTCCTCACCGGAGCGGCCTCCTCCTGCCGTCGGCTCTCCCCCCGGGAGCCCGCGTGCCCCCAGCCCACGGGAGGGAGGGCGGGCGGCTCGGACACGGCGTGGCGGAGCCCGTGACACAGGCGTGGCCATAACCCGGCGGGGCCTGTAAACGCGGGATGAAGGGGTGAGCTCACCGCCGAGCCCAGGGAACGGCCGGCCGGGCGCGTTCACACGGACTTCACAGACGGGGCGTGGACGCGGCCGCGCCCGGCCGGCCGGGAGGGTATAAACGCGGGCGGCCCAGGCAGCCTCCCGGCCCTCGCCGACTGCCCTCGCCGACTGCCCTCGCTCCGCACCGTCGCCATGTCCCTCAGCGGCCGCCCCGAGACCCGCTCCTCCGGCCCCCCCGGGGGCGCCTCCTGTGGCTCCCGCCCCAGCAACCTGGTCTACCGCCCGGGCCCCTGCACCCCCAGCCCCTGCCCGCGGGGCCCCCCGCCCCACGGGGGCCGCCAGGAGCCCCCCAGCTGCCCGACGCCCCCCAGCTGCCCGACGCCCCCCAGCCTCGGCCCCCGCCCCTCCTCGCTCTGCCCCGGGCCCCTGGGCGGTGGGTCCCCCGGCGCCAGGCCCCTGGGCCACGGGGTCTGTGGGCCCCCTCCCCACAGCCGCGGGTCCGGGTTCTGCGGCCCCAGCTGCCCGCCTTCGCGGGTCACCCAGGCCTCCTGCTACAGACCCGCCTGGGGGTGTCCCCGCCGCTGAGCGTCCTCTGACCGGCCGCCCCGCCGGCCGCCCCGCCGGCACCGCCCGCTCCGACCTGCTCTGTCTCCGCCGGCCCCGGACACCGCGCCCTCGTCCTCCGTCAGCCTCTCGCCCGTCTCCGGCCCGATACCCCCGATACCAGGACGGAAAGACTTTGGGGAATCCCGAGGGGAAGGGGCTGCCCTCGGGGGAGCGGGGAGGCAGGCCGGGCATCTGTGACGAGGGGAGGAGCCAGGTCTCTGTCCCTAATACACCCTGATGAGAGCCGAGTGTGTGGTGCTGGCTGTTCGCTCGCAGGGTGGCCCGGGGTCTGTGCACGCGAGGGGTGGGCAGGTGCCCCGGAAGCCGGCGAGCACGGGAGGGCAGAGGGGGTCGAACGCCTTTTGTGGGGCCTCGGGGGGCGGGTGCGTCGCCGGCTCCGGTTTGAATACGTGGACGTTTGCGGGTCAGAATCTCCAAACCAGGAGCGAGGTCGACTCCTCCGAGGACGGGCCTGGGGCGAGACGCCCGGGCTGGCGGGGCGGCCGTGGCGCGGGGAACGGGGAAGAGAACGTCTCCTCGAGGGGCGGTTGGGGCCACACAGGGGAACCCGGAGCAGGGCGGGGCCTCGGAGCTCGGCCGAGCAGATGGAAACGCGGGGAGAGATCTGAGAATAGATAGCGAGGCAGCGGCGGAGGCCCAGACACGGAGAGGAGCGCCTGGCGGCGATGTGGCCGGGAGAGAGAGGAGGCAGACACGGGGACAGGCGGGAGCAGGTGAGACATTGGTGACTCCGGTCTGTGTCCGGCCGTGGGAACACGCCAGCAAGAGGGTCAGGGGGTGAAGACACTGGACACGGGGGCCGAGTCACCCGTGTGAGAGCCGGTCAGCCCCCGGGCCTGGCAGACAGGAGGGGCCCACACCAAGCTCACCGAGGGCACGCCGGGGGGCACGCCGGGGGGCGGGCAGGAGAAAGAGAACAGGAAACGCCACCGGAGGGAGGAAGCAGTTACCTGGTACGCAGTCACGTCAGACTGACGACGGGTTTAAACAGGAGGGAAGGAAGGTGGACAATGAAACCTCGATTTCTGAAGCAAGAACGCTCTAGGGGACTTGACTAGTGAATGTTTTGGGGGTTTTTTGTTTTTGTTTTTGTTTTTTTCAGGAATGAAGGGGAAGTACAGGCATTTTTAGTCAAATTCCTAAAACCACAGCCGAATTCCTCCCTCCCCTTCCTGCACCAAAACACACAGCACGTGCCAAAAGCAAAACGATCCCAGAATCCAGGGGAAGAACGTAGGGGGAAGGGATCGTAAACAAAGGGGAGATAGCAGGCGACGTTAGGAAAATACCTCCTTAGAACCACGAGGACCAGGAGCGGGGACAGATCCGGAGGCGAGAAGGGCCGAGCGGGCTGCCGGGCCTCGGAGGGAAGCCGGGGGAGGCGGGTGGGCGGGAGGAGGCGGCCACAGGGCGTGTGTGCGGGAATAGAAGCCTCATCACCGGACACGAACGCCACGGGGGTGCGGGCGTGAGGGGGGCCTGGGGGTTAATGGAAGGATGAGAACACATATGGAATACCTTAATCGATAAAGAAATTTAAAAAAAGAAAGGCATCAAAATAAAAATAAAACAGAACAAGAACACGGGACAAACATCCATCCACATGCCTGAGCATCTATGACATTAAAATGCAGGAATTCCTAAAACACGACGAGGCTTGCACTGGGGGGAGGGTAAGTGGCCGTACAGTTCCCAGCATGCTTATGTTCTAGGAAATGGGGAAGCGTGCATGTGGCCAGGCCGGCGTGGCTCAGGGTGAGCGTCGACCTACGAACCAGGAGGTCAGGGTTCGATTCCTGGTCAGGACACAGGCCTGGGTTTCGGGGCCGATCCCCAGTGGGGGGCGTGAAGGAGGCAGCCGAGCGATGACTGTCTCTCGTCATGGATGTTTCTCTCTCCCTCTCCCTTCCTCTCTGAGATCAATAAAAACATATTTTTTAAAAAGTCTTCATGTTTATCAGTGAGCCAGCAGCGCCGCTGGGTGTCTTGGCAGCGCTGTCCGCCGGAACTCAGGTGCCGGACGTCCCTGGACCCTCACCTCCCAGCGTCGGCGTCCATCAGCCACGTGTGTCCACTTTGCCCTCGCAGCGTGGCGTATGTGGCCGAGGGACTGAATGCCACCGGAACCTAATCCGTGCCATGGAACTGGGCACGTGTGGTCCCTGGCTCCCCTCCTGGGGGCAGGGCCCGAGGGCCCCCGGTCAGTGAGCGACGGAATAACCCAGCCTGCGTCGCCCAGGGCCGTGGTCTGCAAACCGCGGCTCGAGAGCCACCGGCGGCTCTCTGGCCCCCTGAGCGCGGCTCTTCCACAAAACACCATGGCCCGGGCGAGTCTGTGTTGAAGACGTGGCGTCAGGAGAGGTTTAAGTTTAAAAAACGTGGCTCTCCACAGACATGTCCGTCGTGGTGCTGTTGGTGTGTGGCTCTGTGGGCGAGTGGCTTTGCCGACCACGGCCTCAGGCCAAGGCAGCCAGGATTCTGCAGGCGGTCTCGCAGAGCGAGCGGTGCGGTGGGGGTCCGGGAGGGAGACTGGTTGATGGTCCAGCGCGTGTTACGTGTTCTCGGCGACGCAGACGGACAAAAGGCCCAGTCAGGCTCGGGCGGGCCTCGGCCCGGGATGGGCCTCCGAGGACGTGGCTCCCACCACAGCTGCCTTTGCACTGAGAAGGTCTCATCTCCGCCCACCCTGTGGCCCAGTAGAGCATCAGACGCAGGACTCTGTCCCCTCGCTGAGCCCGAAGCAGGGGCGTGGCTGTGGCCGGGATGGACGGGAAGGGATCACCGAGAGCCTTCGTCTGGAATGGCTCGCTCCCGGCGTGGCCCTGACCGGTGGCGGTGGCCGGGGGAGAGCAGCGGGCGGCCAACCAAAGTGGCAGCTTGCCACGGCGGCGAGATCCTCCGGAAAACCGGCTCCCGAATCAGGCGGGTTTGCTCACGCCTGGGGAGGGCGTGAGGGGCCGTGTTTGCGAGGACGTGCCCACGTTTACTTGTTGGTAAGGAACAGGGAAATCTCCGGCGTCATGCAGTCCCAGGCCGGCGGGGGGGGGGGGGGCGCACACGCTCTGACATCCATGTTACCTGGACGCAGGGGAGTCGTTGCGTGTGAAGACAAAGGGGAGGAGACCGCTCCCCGGAGCCGACCCCTGGACGGCGGCTGAGCCCCGGAGACCACGCTTTCGGGGGGTGTTTCACGGGCACGTTTTCCCCCAACGTCACGCCACGTGGTCAGTCTGGTGTCCGGTGCAGCGTGGGATCGTTTTATATAAAACACAGGAAGGGCGTTCTGACTCCCTGCAGAGCAGAGCCACGGGCGGCGGCCTGTCTGTCGATGAGCGAGCGGGTTCTAGGTCGTGTCTGTGTACGAAGCTACTAACAGACACCGTGAACACGGAGGAAAAGCAATTTCCTCCAAACCACAGACAGCGGACAACTCCACTTCTCAGAGCAAAACGTTTAAATGATAGATAAAAGGTTCACAAACATCCGCCCAGATCATTTACAAGTTGGGGTTTTTTTTGGTTCGTTTTTGATATATTTTATTGATTTTTCACAGAGAGGAAGGGAGAGGGATAGAGAGGTAGGAACATCGATGAGAGAGAAACATCGACCAGCTGCCTCCTGCACGCCCCCCTCCCGGGGATGTGCCCGCAACCAAGGTCCATGCCCTTGGCCGGAATCGAACCCGGGACCCTTCAGTCCGCAGGCCGACGCTCTGTCCACTGAGTCACACCGGTCAGGGCTGGGTTTTTGTTTTGTTTTGCTTTTTTACTGATTCTGACAGGAAGGGAGAGGGGAGAGAGAGAGAAACGTCAGTGGTGAGAGAGAATCGTGGATCGGCTGCCTCCCGCACGCCCCGTGCTGGTGATGGATCCTGCAACCTGGGGACATGCCCTGACCGGGAATCGAACCCAGGACCTTCCGTCCACAGGCTGGCGCTCTATCCACTGAGCCACCCGGGCCAGGGCTACAAGTCGTTTTGAAGACAGTAAACAGATAACGTAAAAGCGAACGTGTGAATGGGGCTTGGCATCTGCCTTTAAACTTGCCGCGTGTCTCCCTTCGCGGCGTCAGGGCGGGTGGAGGGGCAGCTGGGAGGCCGGGGGGCAGGCCCACGGAGGAGCCGTCCCCGCGGCGTCGGCCCAGCCCCAGGCGCCCCGGCTCCTCCAGGGAGGGCGTTCCCGCGGGCGGATTCACCGTGCTGGGACCGTCACGGGTCACAGGTCACAGGTCACAGGTCACAGGTCACAGGTCACAGCAGCAGCCCGCGCTGTGGCAGAGGGACGGACAGGGGACGGCGGGGGCAGGGACCGCCAGGAGCCGCTGTGTGCCGTGTGCCAACTATGTCACCGGCCGCGCCGGGCCGCTCGGCAGGAAGCTGGCCGGGCAGGAAAAGCCGGATCCACAGCCGAGAGGCGAGGAGCTCGGGGCCTCAGCCCTGACCGCCACCCAGCACCCCGGGCAGGGGGTCCCCAGGCCACCGGGGGGGGGGTCGGGCAGTTGGGCCCCCGGCAGGTCCCCTGGCGGCCCCCGTGGAGAGAGGCGCCCGTGGGCGGGGGCTGGGGCGCAGTGGCCCCGGAGGGAGCCGAGGAGGCGTCACAGAGCAGCCGCCGGGCGTGTGCAGACGTGACTCACGGCGAGAAGGCGCTGAGGCCGGCCGGGTGGCCCAGTGGTGAGCGTCGACCTGTGAACCAGGAGGTCAGGGTTCGGTTCCAGGGCGGGGCACAGGCCCAGGTTGCAGGCTCCATCCCCAGCGTGGGGCGTGCGGGAGGCGGCCGGTCCATGGTTCTCTGTCATCACGGATGTTTCTCTCCCCCTCTCCCCTCCTCTCTGACATCCTAAAGACACATTTAGAAGCAGCAGCTCCCGGTGGGATAGCCTCGCCTGGACGGGGCGTGCACGCCCCGTTGGACGCCGTCCGCACGACGCAGCTCCTCCCGCTTGGATGGGCGGTGACGTCACCTCCGCCGGCATGAGCAGCGCGTGGCCTCACGGCCGGACCCGCAGGGAGCGTGTGCCGGGTCCGGGTGCCGGGTGCCGGGGCCTCGCGCGGCATCGCCCGGCTCCTCAGAGCCTCCTGCCTCCCTGAGCGTGTTCACGTGTAACTTCCAGACGCCTCCTGCAGAGGGTAGACCGGGGGTGGGCAAACTTTCTGACTTGAGGGCCACCAGGGGTTCTTACACTGGACCGGAGGCCGGAACAAAAGCATGGATGGAGGGTTTGTGTGAACTAATACAAATTCAAAGTAAACATCATCACATAAAAGGGTACGGTCTTTTTTTTAATATTCCAATAGTTTTATTCATTTCAAACATTTTAACAAGAAGAATGTAAACACTAATTATTATAATTTGAAACTTCAAAAACTTGGAGGGATCATAGCACAGTAACATACCTCATACTGAAGATGGCAAAGGCAAAATAAAACTGCCTAACCAAAGCCTCTCACATTAAACTTACATGTAATAAAATAATTTAAAACTAAAACAAATAGAGAAGAACAAAATGCGTAAACAGTAAATTAAACATTTTCTTTGGTGCAACTTCCAGATTATGCCATGTTAACACTGCTGCTGGTGAAGGCGCCGAGGGGAGAGCAAGAGAACCCTCCGCTCTTCCGGCTCCGCGGGCCGGAGAGAACAGCCGAACCGGCCGGATCCGGCCCGAGGGCCGTAGTTTGCCCACGGCTGGGTTAGACCCTTCAGCCTCAAGTCAAAAACGGAAGCTGGAACTGCCTTACGTCCGAGCAGCCCTGGCTCTGGGTGCGAGGCTGAGGGGCCCTGACCCCCAATTCCAAAAGACACACGCACCCCGATGTCCATCGCAGCGCCACGGACAACAGAAAGGACACGGGGCTGCCCACGTGCCCACCATTCACACGCCAACAGGCAGGCTGGGTGCTCGAGTGTGTGTGTGTGTGTGCACGCGTATGTGTGTGTGTATGCGTGTGTGTGCGTGTGTGTGTGTGTGTGTGTGTGTGTGTATGCGTGTGTACATGGAGTGTTGTGCGGCCTTAAAACCGGAATCTACCGTCGGTGCCAGCACGGAGGGCCCTCGAGAGCAGACGCCGAGGGAAGCTAGAGAGAGACAAGGACGAGTGACCCCACGTGCGCCTGGGATCAAAGAGCAAAATAAAGGGAAAGCAGAACCGAGCCAGACTGCAGACAGAGAGCAGCCGGACGGGGGACCGAGAAGCACAGGTTGGCGGCTGCGGTGTAATTACGGGATGTTGGGTGGACAGGTCAGCACGGGACTGTCATCCTGTCTAGTGAAAGAAAGCCTCGTATGCAAATCGAGCCGCCGGCGCCTGTGGAATGGCGGGTCGCTGTGACACGCACTGACCACCAGGGGGCAGGTGCTCAGACAGGGCTGCCTCCAGCTGGCAGGCCCCAGGCCAGCCGAGGCGGGTGCCAGTGGGGGGCCCCCCCATCGCCCCACCAGTGGCCCCACAGACCGGCCCTGACCGCCGGCCAGGCCTAAGGACCCCGTCCGTGCACGAACTCTGTTCACAGCCTCTAGGACAGGGGTGGGCAAACTTTATGACTCGAGGGCCACAATGGGCTCTTAAACTGGATCGGAGGGCCGGAACAAAAGCATGGATGGAGTGTTTGTGTGAACTAATACAAATTCAAAGTAAACATTACTACATGAAAGGGTATGATCTTTTTTTTTTATTCAATAGTTTTATTCACCGGATCCGGCCTGAGGGCCGTGGTTTGCCCGGCCCTGCTCTAGGGAATAAAAATGTGAGAACCGTGGTGTGTGTGTGTGTGTGGTGTGGGGGTACGGCAGTGCCGGGGGGGGGGGCGGTGTCACTCTGTGAAGCCTGTGAGGTCTATGCACTGTGCTGTGCAGCCGACACGAGCACAGAGGATACGAAACGTGAACTGTACTCGCCAATAATAACGATAATAATAATAATAATAAAAAACATTAAAAATAAATCCACAGCCCTGACCGGTGTGGCTCAGTGGACAGAGCGTCAGCGTGCCGACTGAAGGGTCCCGGGTTCGATTCCGGTCAAGGGCATGTACCCTGGTTGCGGGCGCATCCCCGGTGGGGGGTGTGCAGGAGGCAGCTGATCAATGTCTCTCTCTCATAAGTGTTTCTAGCTCTCTGTCCCTCCCCCTTCCTCTCTGCAAAGATCAATAAAATATATTAAAAACAAACGAATAAATGAATAACCCCCCCCCCCACACACACACACACACACGCGGAGTGAGGGCACCTGGGCCCTGAGGGAACTCAGAACCGAACTAGACGTGCTGGGTTTGGCTCCGCTCCCCCAGGCCGGGCGGGGTGCCGGCCGCCATCGGGGACGAGGGCTCTGCTCTGGGTTTGGCGCCCACACCGGACGGAGCTCGCCGGCTGATCGCCCCTCGGCCCCGAGGGACTCACAGTCACCGCTGCTGCCGCCCGGCCTGGAGGGAGGAACAAAGAGAGCCCGGAGCCGCGGGGGCAATTACGGCAATTACCCCGGCCATTACCCCGGCCGGCCGCGCGGTGAGGCGGAGACGTGTGCACCCTGAGTCGCCGCTTTGAAACCCGCGCCCCTCCCATCACCGCCGGCTCCTCGGATGGCTTTGAAGGTGGCATCGCGGTGGCATCTGCTGAAGAGAGGCCGCTGGTCCCGGCCCGGGTATAAAAGCGCCAGCCCAGGAGCCAGCGCCACAGTCACAGGTCCTCCCTGCACCTCCGCTCCGCCAGAACCAGAACCAGAACCAGACCCGAACCGACAGCATGCCTTACAGCCACAGCTCCGGGACCCTCTCCTCCCGCTCCCTGGGCGGCTGCCTGCGGTACCCGGCCTCCTCCTGCAGCTCCTTCGGCCACCCCGGCCACTGCCACCCCAGCCACGGCCACCACGGCCACCACGGCCACAGCCACGGCTACCCCAGCCACGGCTACCAGGGCCACGGCTACCCTGGCAGCGTGGCCTACACCCAGGGCCCCTGCCAGCAGGGCTCCCCTGCCTACGGCTGCCAGGAGACCTGCTGGGAGCCGGCCAGCTACCAGGAGCCCTGCCCCGGCCGACGGTCCTCCTCGCTCTGCCGGCCGCTCCAGGCCGCCTGCCCCGGCTCCTCCGGCTGCGGCAGCGCCGGCCTCGGGCCTTTCGGCTACGGGGGCTCCCGGCCCCAGGCGCTGGGCTGTGGGACCGGCTACTGCCGTCCGACCTACTTCTCCTCGTCCAGGACCTACCAGGGCGCCGCCTTCCCGCCCGCCTGCAGCTCCGGCTGCTACGGACAGACGTACTAGGCCCGGGCGCGGCGCCTGCCCCGAGCCAAGCGGGAGCCGAGCCGGAGCAGCATCCCGGGCCCACCACAGCCTCCAGAACCGGAACCAGAACCGGAATGGGAACCTCGCCTCCGGGGCCCCAGCGGCCGGGGCCTCCCCGCCGGCCTGGGAGCCGGGGCCACCCTGGTCTCTCCCCGAGGCTCAGCCTCTCCCAGGCTCTCCCCTCCGCTCTGGGCTCGGTCCCGGCACCGTGTCTCCGTGGACACGGCTGAAATAAAGGGTGTCACAGCGTGAGCCACACGTGCTGTGTGTTTGTCCGTGCGCTGCGTGTAGCGAGTGGGAAGCGTGTTTGTGGCCATGTTCCTCGTGCGGTCGGCGTTTACTGGCGGGGAGCAGGGGGCGGGGGAAGGTAAGTGGCTGCGTGGCTGCGTCCTGAGAGACCACGGAGGCCACGTCCCTCCCGGGCGCCGGGTCCGCCTGTGGCTCCGGGAACGCCGCCGGGCTTCCTGGGAGCAAAGGCAGCGAGCTCTGGCTGCGGCCGGCGGAGGGCCCCGCCGCCCTCTGGCCACGGGCCACCGCTCTCCTCACACCAGCAACAAGGGCAGAGACGGGGCCGGGACGGGCGTCCGGGGAGCGTGGGGAGCAGAGAAGTCGCTGTGGGCGTGGAAAGCGCACGGCTCCACGTCACAGGGACGGCCGTCCTGCGGGTCCTGGGTGCCAGGAGGCCTCGAGGGAGAGCGGGAAGTGGGGCTGGACAGGAAGGGCGGGTCTGAGCTCGGGGGAGGGGAGGGGAGGGGAGAAGAGAGGGGAGGGGTGGGGAGGGAACATTGCTCACGGTGGACTGGCAGACGGCTGAGGACGAGGTGGACGGGCTGCCGGCTCCCGGGGGTGGGGTGGGTGTGACATCATCAATAAGCCGCAAACAGCTGTGAGCAGACCGAGGAAGGCAAGTTGGTGCGGCCCTTCCACTGCAGCGGAGACAGCGCCCTCTGCTGCCCACTCTGCAGAGCACCCTTCACGGCGGGGAGGACTCAGCAGCAGCCGCAGGTCCACCAGCTGCGGGCGGACCGGAGGGCAGGGCCGTGCACACGGGATCGCCCCGCCTTCTCGGGAAGGAATCTCGCTTCTGCTGGCGGTGCAGCCTGCTCGTCCCCCCCGAACGGAGGCAGCGCCGGCGAAGGCAAAGGCATTCTGTCTCAGGAAAGGCGTGTCTGCTCGAATGGGAGCGAAGGAAGGGGATCGTGGGTAAGGGTGAGACAGCTGCCCGGACACAGGTGGACGAAGGAAGCGTGGGACACAGACACGCACGTGGGCGAGAGCAGGCGTGTGCTGGACGCGTGTGTGGCGTGTGATGAGGGGCCGGCCCTCGGGGTTTATGGAGAGGCTCTGGTCTCCCTTCCTTCCCGCTCGCGTAGACTACGGGGACGGCCCGCGGAGAGGGGCCTGCCCCTTTAACGGCCAGGTGGTTTTTATGTTTTTACTGATCTCAGAGAGGAAGGGAGGGGGGAGAGAGAGAGAAACATCAGTGAGGAGAGAGGACCATGGACCGCTGCCTCCTGCACGCCCGCTCCTGGGGATCCAGCCCACAGCCCGGGCCTGTGCCCTTGGCTGGAATGGAACCCGGGACCCTCAGCCCTCAGGACGATGTTCCAGTCACTGAGCCACACCGGCGGGGCTCAGCGGTGAGGAGATGCGCCTGACAGTACGCGTCACGGGTAGGTGAGGTGCCCCGTGTGGCGGATTAATGTGCATCTTGTCGTGGAATGGCCCCACACTCCGGCTCACAGACACGACCTTCTGCCTTCTCTCTGGCCGCCGAGGGGGCTCTCCGCCAGGTTCCCGGGCTCACCCTCCCTCCTGCAGCGAGACCGCGAGGCTCTGCGGACGAGGACGTCCTAAAGCTCACGTCTGGGCCTCTGCCCGGCGTCTGCCCACCAACAGCCCGGCCCCGACACCGCCCCTCCTCCATCCCCTCCTCCATCCCTCCTCCGTCCCCTCCTCCGTCCCCTCCTCCATCCCTTCCATCCCCTCCTCCGTCCCTCCTCCATCCCCTCCTCCATCCCCTCCTCCATCCCCTCCTCCATCCCCTCCTCCATCCCCTCCTCCATCCCTCCTCCATCTCCTCCTCCGTCCACTCCTCCGTCCCCTCCTCCATCCCTCCTCCATCTCCTCCTCCGTCCACTCCTCCGTCCCCTCCTCCATCCCTCCTCCATCTCCTCCTCCGTCCACTCCTCCGTCCCCTCCTCCATCCCCTCCTCCATCTCCTCCTCCATCCCTCCTCCATCTCCTCCTCCATCCCTCCTCCATCTCCTCCTCCGTCCCCTCCTCCATCCCTCCTCCGTCCCTCCTCCGTCCCTCCTCCGTCCCCTCCTCCGTCCCCTCCTCTGCCCCTGGGTTTGAGGGTTTAGGGTCCCGTTGGAGCTTTGTTGTGAGGCCTTTGTCTGTCTGCGTCTGGCTCTTTCTCTCGGCACAATGTGCTCCGGTTCACCCGTATGGTAGGAAATTCTCTGGTCCGAAGTGGAGGGTCTGTATTTAAATTCACACAAACTCGCCCAGGTGGTGGGAGCCGGGCAGCTCACAGAAAACTGCTCGAAATAAAAGCCGTTCAATCCCAGTTATTGGGAGCTGTGAATTCAGTCCCTCCCCGTGGACAGCGAGCACCGAAGAACAGCATCCCCACGGCTTCCTGCTGCAGGCAAAGCCGGAGACACACACGGAGCGGCCAGATGACGATGATCTCTGAGCGCTTAATAACCTGGCACTCCGTGTGTGTGTGAGTGTGTGTTTGTGTGAGTGTGTGTGTGTGTGTGTGTGTGAGTGTGTGTGTGTGTGAGTGTGAGTGAGTTTGTGTGTGAGTGTGTGTGTGTGTGTGAGTGTGTGAGTGTGTGTGTGTGTGTGTGAGTGTGTGAGTGTGTGTGTGTGTGTGAGTGTGTGTGTGAGTGTGTGAGTGTGTGTGAGTGTGTGTGTGAGTGTGTGTGTGAGTGTGTGTGTGAGTGTGTGAGTGTGTGTGTGTGTGTGTGTGAGTGTGTGAGTGTGTGTGAGTGTGTGTGTGAGTGTGTGTGTGAGTGTGTGTGTGAGTGTGTGTGTGAGTGTGTGTGTGTGTGTGTGAGTGTGTGTGTGTGTGAGTGTGTGTGTGTGAGTGTGTGTGTGTCAGAGGCCCAGCGCATGAATTTGCGCATGGGTGGGGGCTGGCCAGCCTGGCCAGGGGGAGGGGACCTGGGCAGTTGGCCGGCCTGTCTGCTGGTCAGACTCCTGGTCGAGGGGACCATTTGCATATGAGCCTTTTATTCTATAGGAAATACACAGAGTGGCCAGATTGTTATGGGTTCAGAAATCATCATCATCTGGCCGCTCCGTGTATAATTGGCTTGAAATTGTAGCCTTTTCCTCACGGATTTCATAGGCGACCTATCAGGTAATCAGACAACTAACAGGGACAGGTGATCAACATTTAAGAAATGATTCAAGATAAAATAAAAAATTACAAAAGCCTATATATCCTGTAACAGTTTGCAGTCGTAATAAGAATTCTTAGTCATTTATTTTAATCAGAAAAGACTTATTTTTAAGGTATTTGGCTTTATTTTCTAAAGAAACTGTGTTTAGCCAAAACCAGTTTGGCTCAGTGGATAGAGCATCGGCCTGTGGACTGAGGGGTTCCAGGTCGAATTCCGGTCAAGGGCATGTACCCAGTAGGGGTTGTGCAGGAGGCAGCTGGTCGATGTTTCTCTCTCATCGATGTTTCTAACTCCCTGTCCCTCTCTCTTCCTCTCTGTAAAAAAAAAAAACCAATAAAATATATTAGAAATAAAAAAAAGGAACTGTGCTTGGTCGTAATGCCGACAACAGGCGTGTAGGTTGTAAAACCACCCGGTCACACCCTGATTTCACAGAGGCGGGCGGCGGGGTGCAGGGGCTGTGCGAGGCGGGGCCCGGTGTGGGCAGGACGTGGCGGTGACAGGCCACGTGTGCACTGTGCCACTCTTGGGGTAAACGCTGAAAAGACATTAACTCCACAGACAAGGCCCTCACCGGAGATTCTCTGCTGTAGACCGTCTCTGGGTGTTTCTCCAGGGAGCCAACAGGCAGGTTTCTGCGGAGAGTTACAAGGTCATTACAGCAGCTGCGTCGCTGGGATCGGCTTTGAAACACAGTTGTGCCTGCCTACGCCGTCATTATAATCAGTGTCTGTGGGAACAACATAGGTCGTTGCTAGACATAAGACGGCCTGGCTCACTTAGGAGGCCCAGTCAATGCAAAGGGGCAGAGTTCTCAGCCCTGGCTGGGGTGGCTCAGTGGATAGAGCGTCGGCCTGTGAACTGAACGTCCCACGTTCAATTCCGGTCGAGGCCACAGGCCCGGGTTGTGGGCTCAACCCCCAATAGGGGGCGTGCAGGAGGCAGCCGATCCATGATTCTCTCTCCTCACCGATGTTTCTCTCTCTCTCCTTTCTCCCTTCCTCTCTGAGATCCATAAACATAGAAAACAACCATCACAACAAAAAACGCACAGCGAACTGCCTCGTGAGCTCTAGTAACACGTGGATTCCTTTGTATTAAACAAAAGAGCATCGTGGCAGAGGACTCAGAATCGCTGCTCTCCGCCGCCCTCGTGGATTCAGTGTGAAAGTACGGAGGGACGCGTGCCTCCCCGCGCCACTGTGAAAGACAGAGGCTGAACGTGGGGGTCAAGGTCAGCGCGTGTTCGAGAAGGCACTGCACACGCGTGGCCGCCGAGGGGCTGCCGTGAAGGTGACTTTCCGAACCGGAGGACCCGTAGTCACACTGTCCGCCACCTCGCTGTTCCGTCTGTGTCGGTGAGGCCCGGTCACAGCGTGGCTCTCTGTGTCGGACGAGGTGAGTCCTCGGTCACACACGCAGAGTGCGTGGGCCGGACGCTGCGTCTCTGTCCAGTGCATCCACGTGTTAGCGGGAAGGACACGGCGTGGCTCTCTGTGTCGGACGAGGCGAGGCCCGGTCACACACGCAGAGTGTGTGGGCCCGGACACTGCGTCTCTGTCCAGTGCATCCACGTGTTAGCGGGAAGGACACGGCGTGGCCCTCTGTGTCGGACGAGATGAGGTCCGGTCACAGCGTGGCCCTCTGTGTCACAGAACCGCCTCCGACGGAAGGCTTTTGGGGCTGACCTGGTCTAACTGCCACGGCCTGGTTCCCCTCCTCGTCCTGTTACAACTCAGTGTTGGTTACACGTTTGCTTTCTTGGGTTTTAAATGTCAGGATTTCCGCCCTCGGAGTGAAAATGTGGCCCCGAGCCGCCGAGTCCCGCCCGGCAGAGCGTCCCGAGGGGCCCCGCTGGTCAGATCCCTGGAGCAGCGACCCCGTCCACCCCGGGCCGGGACCCTGTGAGCGAATGCCTTCCCCAGGGAACCCCCCAGGACGCCCCGAGTGGGGCTCTAGCAGCCGGGAACGGACGGAGGGCGGTGGTGCGTCGGCCACGGTGAAACCACCACTGAGTGCCCGGGAGTGGCACGGACACATTGGAGGGGAAACGTCTGTCTCTCACGGTCCCGGCCTCACACGTGACGTGGTGCCCGTGACAGACAGCACGGCCTCCCCCGGCGAAGGCGTCACGTTACTGTCTGGTCCCAGGAGTCACACTGAGCGCAGAACCCGCCCGCCGCCGGAAGCCGGCACGGTGCCTGGACCTTGTCCTCCCAAGTCCTTAGAGAAATGCTTTGTGTTCCCGCCCCCGACCCCTGAGCAGTCAGACCAGCACGGACACGTGGCTCCCGCCGCCGCCTCTCGGAGCCGGGGCCTCCGGGGGGGGAGGGGAGGGGGGATTGGACCCTGAGTGGGCACAAACCCGCCTCCACACAGCTCCCACGTCTACACTGAACGTGGGGGCCTCCACACAGGACCCACGTCTACACCGTCCGTCTGCCCGCCCGCAGAGAGCGGAGCTGAGCAGCCCCATCGCACACCCAGTCCTGGCCCCCGAGAGCGCCTCTCCGCCGTGCTCGGTGCTAACGGCCCCTCCAGACACCCTACGCCCACACCCCTTTGGGAGCACGCTGGTCCACGTGTTGTTAACATTTGACGGTGAAAAGTAAAAAGGTCAAGGATACAAATCGCATGGGCAGTGCCCACGGGCTGTGGGCCTTGTCGGTCAGTTCATCCTGCTCGTTGGCTGCACACGTGAGCGAGAGCAGACGGGCCGGGGGCGGGGGCCAGGCGGGCAGGCCTCCCCGTGGGGTGGGGGAGAGAGAGAGAGAAACCGAGGACTGGAACGCTGCCTGCCGCACGGCCAACAATAAAATGTGTTTAAACGCAGTCCTTGCCACGAGCCCTGGGCCTCCCGCTGCCCCTTCGGTGTCAGCGTCACCCGCAGGGCGAGGCTCTGTGTGTCCCGGGCTGAGCACCGCCCGCTCCCGTGCCGAACCCCGGCCTCGGGCGCCTGGAGCTCCGTGCAGGGTCCGGGGGGCTGTGCAGGGTCCGGGGGGCCGGGCAGGGTCCCAGCCAGCCCGCACCCCCTCTGTCCCCCCTCATCCCGGCCATCTCCAGGCCTGTCCCCGAGGCCTGTCCCCGAGGCCGCTGGGTCTGTGGGTTCCGCTCCTTCCCCTCCCGCTCCCGGCCCGGCTCCGGCTGGAAATCGGAGGGCGAGGGGGGAAGGGAAGGCTCCTCTGCGGGACGGACCGGCTCACACAGTCCCGTTCCCGCGGGGTCACAGGGAGATGAGAGCCCCGGGAGGTAAGCCCTCGGGTCCCCGCAGAACGGGGCCTGGGTGCGGCCTGTCCGGTCGCATCAGGCAAACTGGGGAGATGGGCTGTTCCCACGAGTTTCCCTGCCCGGCGGCCAGTGTGGCTCAGCACCCAGAGCCCAGCCTGTGAGCGAGGGTCTGGGGTTCGGCTCCGGGTCAAGGGCACGCACCTGGGCTTGGGTTTGCCCCCCGCCCCCAGCTGGATGCATTCAAGAGGCAGCCGTCCATGTGTCTCTCTCCTCAGCGTCTCTCTCCCTTCCTCCCTCCTTCCCCCTCTTCCTCCCTCCCTCTCCCCTCTTGCCTGTCTCCTCTCCTCGCTCTCTCTTCCTGAAGAAGACCCTCAGGGGAGGGACTAAGAGTCCACCACGGAGGCCTCTGGAGCAGGTCCGACCCCCACCCCCGTGTCCAGGAGGCGGGTTTGGGGTGAACAGCGGGGAGCCCGGCAGAGGGTCCCCTTGGGCACAGGGACGCGCTCTCTGCGAGGCGGAGCCTGAGGGAGGAGGGCCCGGGGCTGGCCTCCCGGAGCCGCACCCATCAGCACCCATTTCCGTTTGCAGGGGCTGGGCGTCCGGGGGGCTGGGCGTGGCTCCCGTTGGAGAGCCCACCCGCAGGTGCCAGGAGGCCCTCCCACTGCAGAGGGACACCGAGCCTGCACCCTCGTTCCCTGAGAACACGTCCCTCCCTGCCTGTGGCCGAGGGGCAGCCTCAGGACGGACCGGAGCCTGGGTGTGAGGGCCTCTGCCCTGGCCCCCACTCCCCCCCCCACGCTCCTCCCCCCACGCTGGCGCCACGGTCGCGGGCCGAGGAGGGAACCCAAGGAGCTCAGACGGTCCGCAGGGGACAGGCGCCGGGTCAGGCCGCCCGGTGAGCGGTCCCAGCTGACCCGCAGCGGGTGGGTGGAGGCCGTGGGGGGCACAGGGGTCAGGGCCCCACACGCCACACGCCAAGGGCTTCCACCTTCGCCCACGGCAGCAACCAGACTTCGTGAGCAAACAAAACCATTCTCTGTGTTCACCGTCAACGCTTTATTGGAAGGTGACCAGACGGTCCAATCAGCTCTGACAGCAAAGGGAGAGGATCCCAGGCTAAAGAGGGAGAAGTTGAAAATCTACCCATAATCTGAGAAGTAAAGACGTTTGTGGAACAACCCAGCATGAGGTTAGCTGTCCGGTTACTTAGATCCAATGTGGGAGGAAGTCCTCTGTGAGTGCAGATGCTGAGCTGCTGGGCAGAATCTCAGTAGAAGCCAGAGTATCCGTATCCCCCACAGCAGCACGGGCGCCAGCAGCCACAGCCATACCTTCTGTAGCCACAGCCACAGCCCAGGCCACCGAAGCCACCCCAGCCATAGCCGGAGCCATAGCCATAGCCAAGGCCACCCCAGCCATAGCCGAGGCCTCCGTAGTAGCTGCCATAGTAGCTCATGGTGTCAGGGGGAGTGTGTTTCTGTTCAAGAGGAGATCCTGAGAGTGAGTGCCAGCCAGTGGGGAGCAGGGAGCTTATATACCCGGCCTCAGCCCGTGGCAAACAGTTGCCCGTGTGGGGTGTCATTCCGTGGATGGTCCTGGCCTGAGACAACTCGTTAACGCTCTGGTCCCCGACCGCACGCGTGAAGAACGTCTGACCACACGCGTGAAGAATGTCTGACCACACACGTGAAGAATGCCTGACCACACTTGGCTGCCGACCGTGTGCCTCCTGAGCCGGTCGCTTTGATTTTGTCACAAGGACTTGCTGTGTCTTCAAAGTCCGGACATGCCACGCCCCGTGGCATTCTCCGTGAGCAGTCACGTGGCCTGGGTCTCATTATCCATCCCTGGGCTTCTCATGAAAGGTCTGCTCCTCACAGGCATTTGGGCATTGTAATCGAGTCTCCTGAATACCAGGAAGCGATCAAACGGAAACTCTCACCTGCCCCGAAGCACACAGTTGGACCCGGGCGGGTGGCTCAGTGGCCGAGCGTCGACCTAGGAGCCAGGAGGTCAGGGCGCTGTCTGGGTTGCGGGCTCGATCCCCGCTGGGGCGTGCAGGAGGCAGACGATCGATGATTCTCTCTCATCATGGATGCTTCTCCCTCTCCCTCTCCCCTCCTCTCTGAGATCGATACAAACATTTAAAAATAAAAGTGGGAAGGCACAGTCGGCGGCCAGAGCAGCCGCGGGTGCCCCCTGACCCGAGACGAGGGGATGGACACCGGGGTGGGACGGACTCGCCCTCCCGCTGCGTAGCCAAGCGCAGACGGGGAACCGCGGCCTCGGCGCCCGCCACGGGCTCGGCGGGCGGATTCCGATCTGGCTTCACGCACTCGCGTTCCCGTTCTGGTTTTAAAACGACCGCACAGACGGAGTCAGAAGTGGAGGAGCCGCGCGGCGATCAAAGCCCCTCCCGTGGGGAACCCCCCCCCACCCCGTTCCTACCCCGCCCCCCGCCCCCCGCCCTGTCCTCCCTGTGCATCCCGGGCCCTTCCTGTCTCAGAGCCTCGCCTCGCCGCCGCCTCCGTGTCCTTCAGCCACGTGTGTGAGGTCACTCTCAGATCCACGTCAAACGTCACCCAGCGCCGGTCCTCCAGCACCCGCCACTTACCGGGGAGGGGAGTGCGAGGTGGGTTCGAGGGTTCGGGCTCCCATCAGCTGCGTGTTCCAGTCAGGGCCTCACTCCGTCCCTCCCGGGGCGTCTCCTGTCAGGCCCCGTCTCCTGTCAAGCCCCGCCTTGCCGCCTCCCTTCCCCTCCCCTCTGCCGTCCTTCCGTCCCGGCTCCCAGGCCGTTTCCGAGGACCCTCCCCTGAGACCCCCGAGGGGGGGGCGTTCTGAGGTGCTGACAGTGCGGTTACTTGTCAGCTGCCTTCGTAAAAGGGCGTGTGCGGCCGGAGCCCTTGGGAACCCTCCACGTGTGGGGAGCAGTTATAGAGGCGGGGGCAGCAAAACACTCCCTGGAGGATTAACAAATCTGTGCTAATGAAAGGGTGGTGTGCTAATTAGACCGGGAGACCTTCCCGCAGACCTTCCGGACGTCCTTACAGACAAAGCCATGGTGGTGAGCCAAGGCAGAGGCGGTTCAGGTGAGCAGGCCAGGAGGGGAGGGCATTTGGGGGTGAGCAGGCCAGCAGGCAGAGTGGTTAAGGGCGACCAGACAAGCAGGCAGGTGAGGGGTTAGGAGCAGGGGTGGGCAAACTTTTTGACTGGAGGGCCACAGTGGGTTCTTAAACCAGACCGGAGGGCCGGAACAAAAGCAACCTGGCCATGCTGGCACTCTCATCTTGGGCTGCTGGTGAAGGAGCGGAGGGAGAGCAAGAGAACCCTCCGCTCTTTGGGCTCCACGGATCAGGTAGACCAGCCGAACGGGCCAGATCGGGCCTGCGAGCCGTAGTTTGCCCACGGCTGGGTTAGGAGCCAGCAGTCCCAGATTGCCAGATGGATGTCCTACTGCCGGTTTAGTCAGACATCCCCCGAGGGGCCCCAGATTGGAGCGGGTGCAGGCCAGGCTGAGGGACACCCCCCCTCCCACATACACACACACACAAATTTTGCGCACCAGGCCACTGGTACATAATAGTGTTTTGTTTTAATAATTTTATTGATATCGGAGAAGAAGGGAGAGAGAGATAGAAACATCCATGAAGAGAGAGAATCGTGGACCGGCTGCCTCCTGCAGGCTCCACACAGGGGACAGAGCCCACAACCGGGGCCTGTGCCCCGACCGGGACTCGAACCCTGACTCCTGGGTCACAGTCGATGCTCCACTGTGGAGCCACCGGCCGGACTCTTGGGGAGCCTGGTCCTCAGGTTCCCGCAGCGGAGCCGGACCCGTAGCTCCAGCCCCCAAAGCGGCTACGCCCGGCGGAGCCTGGAGCCCACACGCCTGTCTCAGGCCGTCGGCGTGAAAGCCTGCTCTCCGTGACGACGGCCACGTTGCCAAGCGTTTGCTGAGACTCGTGAATAACACTCGGCGACGAATGGAATGAGCTTGTTCCCGCCTCGGTCCCGAGCCTGCACAGAGCCCAGCCTTGGGCTGGCACTGCGCTTTGCTCTGAGAGGATGCTGAGACTCCGACGTTAAAGCAGGACCCACGCGGGCGGGAAGCTGAGCGGCTGCCCGGCTGTTGGAGGAAGGAAGGGGTCGAGGCCGGCCTCCGTCCCAGCAGCCCCGGCGTTTCCATGGCGTCCAACCCAACATTAGCCTTTAACCTCCCTGCCACTCCCGTCCCTCCGTCGCCTCTGTCCCTCACCTGAGGGCATCGCCTCCTGACAGCATGCGCGTTTTCCTCTGAAAGGAACCCTTCAGGATTGGTTCAGTTCCCCGAGAACTCCACACGTTTTGTGTGGCTCAGGCAGAGCACGTGGCCGTGATTCAGGGCTATTTTGTGCTGTTTCCAGCGTAAGACTCATCCCGTATGGGGTACAAGCAAAAAACGTCAGTAACACAAGCCACACGGAATTGTTGTTTCCAGATAAGGAAGCATGGGCCTCTGACAGGCACACCCTATAGATGCCCTTCAGCTGCAAAAAGAAGGAAACAGGGTTGGAAAAGTCTGGAGCGGATCTGTTATTCTTTCTCTCCGTGGACGGGGGAAGGAGCGTTGGACATTTCTTTGGGGCAGGGATTATTTTTCTGTCCGTTCAATAGGTCAAGAGCAGACCTAGGTCTTCGCTGTTCTACACTAGGGGCCCGATGCACGAAAACCGTGCAAGAGTGGGCCTTCCTTCCCCCGGCAGCCGCGCCGGCCTCCCTCTGGCACCCGGACCTGGCTTCCCTCTGCTTTTATAATAAAAGCGTAAAATGCTAATTACACCGCCGTCCTTCCGGCTGAAGCCGGGCTGCGAGGGAAGCCCGGGTCCCGGGTGAGAGAGGGGAGCCGGTGCCGGCAGCTGGGGGAAGGAAGGCCCACTCTTGCACGTTTTTCATGCATCCCGCCTCTAGTAGATACTACAAGCCTAATATGCTAAGTGCTTGGTCATCCAACCAATCAAAGCGTAATATGCTAATGATATGCTAAGGCCGCTCATCCACTCACTATGACGTGCACTGTCCACCAGGGGGCAGACACTGTGACCCGTAGGTTAGCTTGCTGCTGGGGTCCCACCAATCAGGACTGAGACAGACCAGACATGCCCTGGGGCCCTCCTGCCATCCCTGTCCAGCTGGCCAACCTCCCGCATCCCTCCCCAGCCCGGATGGTGCCCCCGTGGGGTCCCTCGGCCTGGCCTGTGCCCTCTCACAATCTGGGCTAAGGGGCTCCCTCCCCACCCCCGAGTGCACAAATTTCATGCACCAAGCCTCTAGTTTTTTACAAAGTTTTATCTCATGAATCGAGTTTTGATTCATATTGACAGATGGAGAGCTAGACAACCTTCTCACGTTTCCAGGAAAGCAACGAAATCTTTTGTTATGAATTCAAGCAGTTTTCTGCCACTTTAGATGCAGATTGGTACAGCCTGGAATGAACAGACATGTGGTGCTATTGATGGGACTAAACATGCCAGCAGCGGTAACACTCGCAGGGCTGCTGTGAGCCGGCCCCGTGGGGACCGTCCCTGGAGGAATCGGCCAGATGAGGGAAACGGAACCCTGACCCCCTCGGTCGACTGCACAGCCGGGTCCTGCGGTGGACGCTGGGCTCTGTCACCGCTTGCCCCCGGGGCCGAGACCAGCAGCCGCCGGAGCCTGAGCGAGAGGGTGTGTGGCTGTTCAGTGTGGCCCGTTCCGGCTTTCTTTGTCGTTTTTGCCTAGAGTTGAGCTTTTAATTAAGCGTGCTGGGGTGACGCTGGTTGATAAAATCAGACAGGTTCTGGGGGCGCATTTCCATCCCCTGTATGCGCTCGGTGAGTTCGCGGCCCACAGACTGGCCCCTGCAGACTGGGGCTCTAACACAACCTGCTCTTCAGGTGGGAGGCGGGGGAAATGGGGGTGTCTGCATTTGTGTTAACATTGAAAGTCTTTAATAAGAAAAGGATTTAGCCCTGATCGGTGTGGCTCAGTGGATAGAGCATCAGCTTGCAGACTGAAGGGTCCCAGGTTCGATTCTGGTCAAGGGAATGTGCCAGTCAGGGGTGTGCAGGAGGCAGCTGGTCGATGGTTCTCTCTCATCGATGCTTCTAGCTCTCTATCACTCTCCCTTCCTCTCTGTAAAAAATCAATAGTATACTGCCGAAACCGGTTTGGTTCAGTGGTAGAGCGTCGGTCTGCGGACTGGGGGGTCCCGGGTTTGATTCCGGTCAAGGGCATGTACCTTGGCTGCGGGCACATCCCCGGTGGGGGTGTGCAGGAGGCAGCTGGTCGATGTTTCCCTCTCATCAATGTTTCTAGCTCTCTATCTCTCTCCCTTCCTCTCTGTAAAAATATCAATTAAAAATATTTTTTAAAAATATATTAAAAAATCAATTATATATATAATTAGTTTTGAGGGATTTAGTTACATTCGAAAGCAGACACAGGAGAAGCTGGCGGGTCAATTCCCGCCCCCAAGGCGGTGGAAGTGCTGGGAAGCCGGTGCCGACAGCGTGGAGGGACGGACCCCACCCCCACGCACAGCGGAGCTCACTCTCTCACCGTGTCCGCCACCGGCCACAGGGCGGCTGTCCGAGGACGTTCCAGGAGGAGTGCCCTCGGGCCAGGGTCCTGCAGAGACCAGGCTCAGATCCTCTGACCCCGCCCCCGCCCACACCCACGCCCACGCCCCCGGGAGGCACCCTGCAGAGTCGCCCCCAGGCCCTGGCCCTGGGCCACGCTGCAGGCTCCTTCCTTTCTGGTTAACTCTGTGCTTCCCCTCCTCCGCCTTTCACGGCGTCTGCCGGCTCCCACCGGCAGGCAGCGTGGCCGAGCACGCCGGAAGGCAGCCTCCAGGCAGGAACACAACACTTGTGCAGGTGTTTCACGCGTTCTGCTCCCTGTCTCTTAGGCTGCTAAGAAAGTGGCCACTTTCTGAAGGGATGCTATTTATTCCTGAAACTCATATTTGTACGACTTTAAAAAATTTATTGAATGCCCTACCCAGTTTGGCTCAGTGGATAGAGCATCAGCCTGTGGACTGAAGGGTCCCGGGTTCCATTCCCGGTCAGGGCACAGGCCCGGGTTGCAGGCTTGATCCCCAGTAGGAGGCGTGCAGGAGGCAGTGACTCCTCTCATCATGGATGTTTCTCTCTCTCCCCGGCTCCCTTCCTCTCTGAAAAAGATAAACATATGTAGTTTTAAAAGGCAGTGAGTGGTGCTGAGCTGCTGGAGGCCACACACAGCTTTGCTCCGTGATGGCGCCTCGGCTGTCTCTGTCCTCGCTCAGCTACAGCCTCTCAATATGACGAGGAGGAGGGGGGGAGAGGAGGAGGGAGAAGAGGAGGAGGAGGAGAAGGAGGAGGAAGAAGAGGAGGAGGAGAAGGAGGAGGAGGATGGGGAGGAGGAGGAAGAGGAGAAGGAGGAGGAGGGAGAAGAGGAAGAGGAGAAGGAGGGGGGAGGAACAGGAGAGGGAGAGGGAGGAGGAGGAAGAGGAGGAGGAGGAAGAGGAGGAAGAGGAGGAGGAGGAGGGGGGGAGGAGGAGGAAGAGGAGGAGGAGGGGGAGGAGGAGAAGGAAGAGGGGGAAGAAGAGGGGGAGAAGGAGGAGGAGTGGTCCGCCCAGGCCCAGGATGAGCGAGTTGAGGACCCAAGGTCACATTTCATGGTCCAGTTTACCAACGACTCCCAGGTCAGCCTCCTGACCCGCCTCACACAGGGGATAGAAGCGGGAATGATGAACGAAGGAAGGTACCATACGACCCAAAGTTCCGAGGAAAAGGGCTGACTTTCTCAGAAAGTGTGTCCATGTGGCAGCTAAGATCTGTGGAAGGAGAGCTGCTAAGGTCGCAGCTCCAATGAAACAGGTGTCTAGCAATGAGAATGGGAACACCCACCACCACTTGTTCCTAGAAAATTGTAGGTGTGAGAAGACAGTGACAAATATTTGAAGAAGGTAGAGAATTTGTCCCGAATTTTGAACTCCAATAAGAAATAAAAATAGATGAAATAGGAAATATGTAAAATAATTATGTTTTTATAATGTGTATAGGTTTACAATCTCCAGGTGTATATTGTATTTATAATCAGCAAATTATAAAATGTACATGTAACTCTGTACACAGAGATAAATGAACCAAAAACACCAAGTTCTCCATTTCAAATTTGATGTTTTATTGGGTATTCAGCCTAAATCACTGGGAGTTCGCAAAGCTGCACACGCCTGACAAGGTGCAGACACGCTCCATGCATTCTCTGAAATTCGGAGATTTCCCTTGACCGCAGGCATAGGGTCACTCAGCTGCTGGCGGGGGAATGGTTTGGCCAACCCACGACTGGTAACAGCTGCTGGGTCTAAGGGAGAGGCTTAGTAGAAGCCAGAGTATCCGTATCCCCCCCAGCCGGAGCCATAGCCCAGGCTGCCAAGGCCACCCCAGCCGTAGCCGGAGCCATAGCCATAGCCACGGCCGCCCCAGCCGTAGCCGAGGCCTCCGTAGTAGCTGCCATAGTAGCTCATGGTGTCAGGGGGAGTGTGTTTCTGTTCAAGACGAGATCCTGAGAGTGAGTGCCAGCCAGTGGGGAGCAGGGAGCTTATATACCTGAGCCAGCAGGTGCCGGATCACGTGATGATTCCTGAGTTTCATTCCAAGAGATTCCTGGCCCTGAGGCAGCTCCTTAATCTGTGTGCTGATGCCAGAGATGCTCATATTTGTGAAAATTTGGAGCCCCTGGAACCCATGACAGTGTGTGTGTCTGAGGAGAAGCACGTCTGCCTCCACGTCACAGAATAAACACTCGCTGAACACAACTCTCCATTCCTCAGCAATTGGCCTTCGTCATGTTGGCTGGCGTGTTCTCATTACATATGTGTCCTTGTAATTTGCATATCATTCTTTGGATTGTCCTATCTTACTTTCATCTCAGTTCAAATACTCTGATCTAATTTTAGATTTTTACACCTATGAAATTCCTTAATTGTCAAAGGTATTTCTCTCAAGTTGAACACGCCCATGAAAAAACCATGTTGATTTCACATATCTTCTTGCCAAATACCCTTTTGGTCACTCCACACAGTGAAGTGCCTTTCAGAAGCTGAGGGTCTGACCACAACAACAAACTCACACGTGTCACCCCAGGCTGAACACCCGTTCACAAAGTTCTCCTTAAACATTACCCTCTTTTTCAAACCAGAAACCTGTTATCTGAAAACATGGGTGATCGTGTCTTCAGTTGCAGTTGCTTTTTATTTTCTTTCTCTGTTCTTCCTGGAATTCCACCGTCGTCTGTCCCATCCAGCCTCTCTGTGTCGTCATTCTGCTCTCAGTCCACACACTCCCGGACCAGGTCTTCCTCTCTGATCCAGTTCTCTCATCAGTGCTTCATCCCCCACTCAGGTTTTTAATTTTATTCTGACTTTTCTTTCTTATATGTATTTTTTTCTTTTTAAAACTTTGTTTTTATTGATTTTAGAGGAAATGGCAGAGGGAGAGATATAGAAATATCAATGATGAGGAAAAAAATCATTTATCAGCTGTTTCCTGCACACCACTTACTGGGGATCAAGCCTGTAATCCAGGCCTGTGCCCTGATCAGGAATCAAACTGAACTGTGACTTCCTGGTTCATAGGTCAATGGTTAACCACTGAGACACACCGGCTGGTTGTGTCCATATATTCTTTACCAATTTTCTGTGTCCTGCTCCTTATATTCTGTTCAGCAATCAGCAAACACTTTTAATATATATATATATATATATATATATATATATATATATATATATTGCATCTAGAGAGCAGTTCAGTTCCTGAATAGGAGTGGCTGGGGATTGAGAAAATGAAAGAAAGAGACAGACACAGAGAAAAAAGGAAAAGGCTGGGACCAGGTAGGTCAGCTGTCCTCTGACAGAGAGACAGTGACCCTGAGCCAGTACAGCCCATTTATTTATACAGCAAAAAACAGGAAGTTTTACTAAAGCTCACGACAAAGGAGCGTATGTGCATTCTTGTGGCTTCTTTGTAATCGTCACTTCTGGGTGGGCCCGGATAATCGAGTTTGTACCTGGTGCTTGGCTGGATTTAGATAATGAAAACCACTCCCTGGCCCCTTGGCTGAAGGTCAGGCTGACAACACTCCTGCCTCTGGCAAGGTGTGTTTCCAGCACGTGGCTCTGCCGAGGCCACTGGACTCAGCCGACAAGAATTAAAGAAATGCCCAAGTGTCTTCCCAGGCGCTCTCTGCATCTCCCCCTTCTTTGTCTCTAAACGTAGCTGATGGACACCTAGTTGGAGCCTTCGGACTTGAGATCGCAGCAGCTTGCTGCTGGTGGCAGCTGACAAGTGCCAGCATAACAACAAAAAGTGTGGAAGGGGTTACCTGAACCCCCTGTTCTTTCGCCACTTGCTGATCATCAGTGGTCAGCTTCTCCAGTTGACCCCGTGTGCGAACACTATCTTCTCAGGTGGCCTTGGTCACCTGCCTTCTGCTTTTCTCCTTCTTCTCGGTCGGTGGACGAGCTGGCATCATCACAGGAGGTGTGAGCTGTCCTCCCAGGTCCATGGTCGTGATGCACCGCTCGCTCTGGCACCCAGATGGGGTTAGAAGCGCCTTCTAAAAAGATACAAACGTGCCCTCTTCCCACATCATTACTGGGTCAGGCCCTCTTCACTGCCCTGTTTGTAAATCCACGATGGGTGCCATGCCGGCAGAGGCTATGGCACCAGGAGCTTGGTGCCTCTCAGCTGCTGTGCGACCCTCATTGTCACAATTTTAAAAAATTTAAAGAGTAAGCGGCATGATTTAACCGATTCTGTGGAATAGGATAATACCCTTCTCTCCCTTTCTGGTTTTGTAACTGAGTCTTCAACGTTCAGTTGGCTCTCTCTACCATTGCCTGTCCCTGGGGATTATGTGGAATTCGTGTTTTATGGACTATTTGGTATTGCCTGAAAAACTGCTGAAAGGAGGAGCTAGTATAGGCAGGTTCATTGGGTGCCTTACCAGGCAATCAAAGCACTATGTTATTTCAGAATAGTTGGCATGCAATCTGACATTGGTTGTATTAGTCACAATAGAATGACTCAACATGTGTATCCCTCACAATGGCCGCCCCAATAATGACCTGGCAATCACCTGTCACTGTGCAAACTTCTCACAGCATTACCGACTCTGTGCCCTTTCCCTTTTCAGTCAACCCCAAACATTTACAATAAAATATATTCCAATTCTTCAGGGTTTTAAATTAAAAACACTTCTGAACTCTTAAGATTATATAATATTTTAATCAGAGTCTCTGCAATCTTGATGCCTGGAAATGCTGCAAAAAAATAAACATGGCAGCAAGGATGGGACTGAGAGAAGAACAGAAACATCATAGAGGTTAGCCGCCAGCCTTCTGCGAATTTCCCAGCTCCTGAGGAAACCCGAGTGTGAGCCCAGAGTTCAAGATGAAGCCCTACCGGAGTGTGCCCACACCTGGGGCTTGGTCTTTACCATTGTGTGTGCTTCCCATGATCTTAACATGTACACAGGGCTTTGTTTTGTTGTGGTGCTGGTTTTTTTGTTCTGTTTTGAGGTTTATAAGGGTCAGAGGCAAGCTCCTCACCTGGGACTTGACCCTTCTGAGTGAGGAGAATCAGAACACGAGGGTACAAGCAGACATGTGGGACATGCTTTATTACACACAACAGCAGCCACTGCGGGCTAGTCAGTGGCTCCTTACATACATGCCCATGCATGATCAAAGAAAGGAGGCTTTTTGCCAACTAGAAACATCAGTATTTTGGCTACAGAAAGGCACTTGGGTACAATGTCTGGCTTAACACATCCTTGCCTTATGCCTGCACATAGCAACTTAATATTGAACACTTTGATTAGGATTCTCATACTCAGAGTGGCCTTGAATATCCAGAGTATTCTAACAGGTCACCATAATAAGTAACATATTTTCTTTACTTTTCTCTTTCTTTTTACTTAATACAGAGAGAAAGGGAGACGGGGAGAGAGAGATAGAAACATCAATGATGAGAGGGAATCACTGATCATCAGCCTCCTGCATGAATCCCCACTGGGGATCAAGCTTTCAACCCAGGCATGTGTCCTGACCTGGAATCATACCATGACCTCCTGGTTCATAGTTCGATGATCATCCACTGATGCACAAGGCTGGGTATAAGTTACATTTCTGATAATACATTTCCCTTCCATCTCAATGTATTCACTGTTTCTCAAACAAAACATATTTGCCGAGTGACTGAAAGATTACATTTTGCCTGCCACAGCTGTAGAAATTATCTAACAGTATAGACTCAAGCACACTTATTTGACCAAATTATACCAATTAATCAAAATATCTTCATCTTATATTATTCTCTGACAATATTGTTTGATTCTAGGAAAGGAATGGTATTTCAGTCCATCCTTTTTTTTTATTTAACCAAAAATATATGCCCCGTGTTGCCCCTTTATTATGAGGAGAAAATCATATCTTGCTAAAATTTAGATTTTTAAGAAATCTCTTAGGTTTCAGCTGCAGCTAAATAACAATTGGTTCCCAATTATCACTTGTTGTTTCTTTCCCTGATGGGATTGAAGCTAATTCCTCAGTGTGGTGATGGTGGTGAGGAAGGATGCCCGTGAGACAGAGAGCAGAGGACGGGGAACAGACACGTTTAGTTAAAAATTTTTGGAGTTGCCCTCTCTAGTTTGGCTCAGTGGATAGAGGATCGGTCTGTGGACTGAAGGGTCCCGAGTTCCATTCTGGCCAAGGGCACATGCCCAGGTTTCAGGCTCAGTCACCAGAGGGGGGCATGCAGGAGGCAACTAATCATGGATGTTTCTATCTCCCTCACCCTCCTCCTTGGTCTTCGAAATTAATAGAAACATTAAAAATACAAATGTTGAATGAATGTAGGGATTGACTTGAGAATTTTTAGTTGAGTTAAATAAAATCCATACATTGATAAATAACTAGATATATATCCAATATTCATTGCTATTGTTGTTGATTTTCATCATAATATTTTATGAATAAATCAAGGAATTGAGAGATTTAAAACATTTGCTCTTTCAAAGCATTTATTTCATTTCAGTATAGACTTATTAATCTTTAAATCTACTTCCTGCCTCTCTGCATGCTTGGGAGTGTGAGAAGGAAAAGAAAGATTGTTAGCCAGGAGGGCGCTTCCCCATTGGACAGTGGAGTGGATGTGTCCAGAACCACGACCTCATAATTGCGTTTCATGAACAAACCAACAACCATTCTTTGTGTTCAAGTTCAATGCTTTATTGGAAGGTGAACAGACAGTCCAATCAGTTCTGATAGCAAAGGAAGAGGATCCCATGCTTATGAGGGAGAAGCAGGCACAGTTGAAAATCTACCCATAATTCTGAGAAGGAAAGACGTTTGTGGAACAACCCAGCATGAGGTTAGCTGTCCAGTTACTTAGATCCAATGTGGGAGGAAGTCCCCTGTGAGTGCAGATGCTGAGCTGCTGGGCAGGATCTCAGTAGAAGCCAGAGTATCCGTATCCCCCACAGCAGCATGGACGCCAGCAGCCACAGCCATACCTTCTGTAGCCACAGCCACAGCCCAGGCCACCGAAGCCACCCCAGCCATAGCCGGAGCCATAGCCATAGCCAAGGCCACCCCAGCCGTAGCCGAGGCCTCCGTAGTAGCTTCCGTAGTAGCTCATGGTGTCAGGGGGATTGTGTTTCTGTTCAAGATGAGATCCTGAGAGTGAGTGCCAGAGAGTGGGGAGCAGGGAGCTTATATACCTGGGCTCAGCCCGTGGCAAACACATGCCCGTGTGGGGTGTCATTCCGTGGATGGTCCTGGCCTGAGACAACTCGTTAATGCTCTGGTCCCCGACCGCACGCGTGTGAATGTCTGACCACACGCGTGAAGAATGTCTGACCACACACGTGAAGAATGTCTGACCACATGCGTGAAGAATGCCTGACCACACACGTGAAGAATGTCTGACCACACGCGTGAAGAATGCCTGACCATGCTTGGCTGCCGACCGGGTGCCTCCTGAGCCGGTCGCTTTGATTTTGTCATAAGGACTTGCTGTGTCTTCAAAGTCCGGACATGCCACGCCCCGTGGCATTCTCCGTGAGCAGTCACGTGGCCTGGGTCTCATTATCCATCCCTGGGCTTCTCATGAAACGTCTGCTCCTCACAGGCATTTGGGGGATTGTAATTGAGTCTCCTGAATACCAGGAAGCGATCAAACAGAAACTCTCACCTGCCCCGAAGCACACAGTTGGACCCCGCCGGGCGCTCAGTGGCGGAGCGTCGACCTAGGAGCCAGGAGGTCAGGGCGCCTGTCTGGGTTGCGGGCTCGATCCCCGCTGGGGCGTGCAGGAGGCAGATGATCGATGATTCTTTCTCATCATGGACGCTTCTCCCTCTCCCTCTCCCCTCCTCTCTGAGGTCGATACAAACATTTAGAAATAAAAGTGGGAAGGCACAGTCGGCGGCCAGAGCAGCAGACGGTGCCCCTCTGTCCAGAGACGAGGCGATGGACACGGGTGGGACGGACTCGCCCTCCCGCTGCGTAGCCAAGCGCAGACAGGGAACCGCGGCCTCGGCAGCGCCCCAGGCCCAGCACCTTGGCACCCGCCACGGGCTCGGCGGGCGGATTCCGATCTGGCTTCACGCACTCGCATTCGAGTTCTGGTTTTAAAACGACCGCACAGACCTAGTCAGAAGTGGAGGAGCCTCGCGGTGATCAAAGCCCCTCTGGGGACCCCCCCTGTTCCTACCCCGCCCCCCACACCCCGTCCTCCCTGTACATCCCGGGCCCTTCCTGTCTCAGAGCCTCGCCGCCGCCGCCTCCGTGCAGACGGGCCGCCCCCAGGCCTTTTCCCCGCCGTGTCCCCGTCCCGTGTCCTTCAGCCACGTGTGTGAGGCCACTTCCCCGCCGTCCCCACCCCCGGACAATCCACGTCAAACGTCACCCAGCGCCGGTCCTCTGGCACCCGCCACTCACCGGGGAGGGGAGTGCGAGGTGGGTTCGAGGGTTTGGGCTCCCATCAGCTGCGTGTTCCAGTCAGCGCCTCACTCCGTCCCTCCCGCGGCGTCTCCTGTCAGGCCCCGCTTTGCCGTCTTCCCTCCCCCCCTCCCCTCTGCTGTCCTGGTTCCCAGGCCGTTTCCGAGGTCCCTCCCCTGATCCCCTGGGCAGGAGGGGGGTTCTGAGGAGCCAACAGTGTGGTTACTTGTCTAACGCCGGTCAGCACTTCAAACCAGCTGCCTTCGTAAAAGGGCGTGTGCGGCCGGAGCCCTTGGGAACCCTCCACGTGTGGGGAGCAGTTGTAGAGGCGGGGGCAGCAAAACATCCTCTGGAGGATTAACAAATCTGTGCTAATGAAAGGGCTGTGTGCTAATTACACCGGGAGACCTTCCGGATGTCCAGACAAAGCCATGGTGGCCGGCCGAGGCAGAGGCAGTTCGGGTGAGCAGGCCAGCGGAGGGGGGGTGCAGGGGTAGGGGTATGGCGGTTGGAGGTAGGCAGGCCAGCAGGCAGAGACGTTAAGGGTGACCAGACAGGCAGGCAGGTGAGGGGTTAGGAGCAGGGGTGGGCAAACTTTCTGACTCGAGGGCCACAGTGGGTTCTTAAACTGGACCAGAGGGCCGGAACCAAAGCAACCTGACCATGCTGGCACTCTCATCTTGGGCTGCTGGTGAAGGAGCGGAGGGGAGAGCAAGAGAATCCTCCGCTCTTTCGGTTCCGTGGGCCAGGTAGACCAGCCGAATGGGCCAGATCCGGCCTGCGAGCTGTAGTTTGCCCACAGCTGGGTTAGGAGCCAGCGGTCCCGGATTGCGAGATGGATGTCTGACTGCCGGTTTAGTCAGACATCCCCTGAGGGGTCCCAGATTGGAGAGGGTGCAGGCCGGGCTGAGGGACACACCCCTCCCACACACACACACACACACACACACACACAAATTTTTTGCACCAGGTCACTAGTATATAATACAGTGTTTTGTTTTGATATTTTTATTGATATCAGAGAAGAAGGAAAAAAGAGATAGAAACATCCATGATGAGAGAGAATCATGGACCGGCTGCCTCCTGGACGCCCCCTACGGGGATGGAGCCCACAGCCTGAAACCCGGGCCTGTGCCCCTATCAGGACTCAAACCCTGACTCCTGGGTCACAGTCGATGCTCCACCGCGGAGCCACTGGCCGGGCTCGTGGGGAGCCTGGTCCTCAGGTTCCTGCATCAGAGCCAGACACGTAGCTCCAGCCCCAAAGCGGCCACGCCCGGCGGAGCCCGGAGCCCACACGCCTGTCTCAGGCCGCCGGGCGTGAAAGTCTGCTCTCCGGACGACGGCCACGTTGCCGAGCGTTTGCTGAGACTCGTGAATAACACTCGGCGACGAATGAAATGGGCTTGTTCCCGCCCCGGTCCCGAGCCTGCACAGAGCCCAGCCTTGGGCTGGCACTCCGCTTTGCTCTGAGAGGACGCCGAGACTCCGACGTTAAAGCAGGACCCACGCGGGCGGGAAGCTGAGCGGCTGCCCGGCTGTTGGAGGAAGGAAGGGGTCGAGGCCGGCCTCCGTCCCAGCAGCCCCGGCGTTTCCATGGCGTCCAAGCCAACATTAGCCTTTAACCTCCCTGCCACTCCCGCCGCTCTGTCGCATCTGTCCCTCACCCGAGGGCATCGCCACCTGACAGCATGCGCGCTTTCCTCTGAAAGGAACCCTTCAGGATTGATTCAGTTCCCCGAGAACTCCACACGTTTTGTGTGGCTCAGGCAGAGCACGTGGCCGTGATTCAGGGCTATTTTGTGCTATTTCCAGCGTAAGACTCATCCCGTATGGGGTACAAGCAAAAAATGTCAGTAACACAAGCCACACGGAATTGTTGTTTCCAGATAAGGAAACGTGGGTCTCTGACAGGCACACCCTATAGATGCCCTTCAGCTGCGAAAAGAAGGAAACAGGGTTGGAAAAGTCTGGAGCGGATCTGTTATTCTTTCTCTCCGTGGACAGGGGGAAGGAGCGTTGGACATTTCTTTGGGGGAGGGGTTATTTTTCTGTCCATTCGGTAGGTCAAGAGCAGACCTAGGTCTTCGCTGTTCTACACTAGGGGCCCGATGCACGAAAACCGTGCAAGAGTGGGCCTTCCTTCCCCCGGCTGCCGCACCGGCCTCCCTCTGGCACCAGGACCTGGCTTCCCTCTGCTTTTATAATAAAAGCGTAAAATGCTAATTACACCGCCGTCCTTCCGGCTGAAGCTGGGCTGCGAGGGAAGCCCGGGTCCCGGGTGACAGAGGGAGGCTGGTGCCGGCAGCCGGGGGAAGGAAGGCCGCCTCTAGTAGATACTACAAGCCTAATATGCTAAGTGCCTGGTCATCCAACCAATCAAAGTGTAATATGCTAATGATATGCTAAGGCCGCTCAACCGCTCACTATGACGTGCACTGTCCACCAGGGGGCAGACACTGTGACCGGTAGGTTAGCTTGCTGCTGGGGTCTGGCCAATCAAGATTGAGCGAGACAGACCAGACACGCCCTGGGGCCTCCCGCCATCCCTCTCCAGCTGGCCAACCTCCTGCATCCCTCCCCAGCCCGGATGGTGCCCCCGTGGGGTCCCTCGGCCTGGCCTGTGCCCTCTCACAATCTGGGCTAAGGGGCTCCCCCACCCCCAACTGCACAAATTTCATGCACCAAGCCTCTAGTTTTTTACAAAGTTTTATCTCATGAATCGAGTTTTGATTCATATTGACAGATGGAGAGCTAGACAACCTTCTCACGTTTCCTGGAAAGCAAAGAAATCTTTTGTTATGAATTCAAGCAGTTTTCTGCCACTTTAGATGCAGATTGGTACAGCCTGGAATAGAACAGACATGTGGTGCTATTGATGGGACTAAACATGCCAGCAGCGGTAACACTCGCAGGGCTGCTGCGAGCCGGCCCGTGGGACCGTCCCTGGAGGAATCGGCCAGATGAGGGAAACGGGAGCCCTGACCCCCTCGGTCGACTGCACAGCCGGGTCCTGCGGTGGACGCTGGGCTCTGTCACCGCTTGCCCCCGGGGCCGAGACCAGCAGCCGCCGGAGCCTGAGCGAGAGGGTGTGTGGCTGTTCAGTGTGATACATTCCGGCTTTCTTTGTCGTTTTTGCCCAGAGTTGAGCTTTTAATTAAGCGTGTTGGGGTGACGATGGTTGATAAAATCAGACAGGTTCTGGGGGCGCATTTCCATCCCCTGTATGCGCTCGGTGAGTTCGCGGCCCACAGACTGGCCCCTGCAGGCTGGGGCTCTAACACACTCCCTACTCAGGGGGAGGTGGGGGAAATGGGGGTGTCTGCATTTGTGTTAACATTGAAAGTCTTTAATAAGAAAAGGATTTAGCCCTGATCGGTATGGCTCAGTGGATATTGCATCAGCCTGCAGACTGAAGGGTCCCGGGTTCCATTCCCGGTCAGGGCACATGCCTGGGTTGCAGGCTTGATCCCCAGTAGGAGGCGTGCAGGAGGCAGTGACTCCTCTCATCATGGATGTTTCTCTCTCTCCCCAGCTCCCTTCCTCTCTGAAATCGATAAACATATGTAGTTTTAAAAGGCAGTGAGTGGTGCTGAGCCGCTGGAGGCCACACACAGCTTTGCTCCGTGATGGCGCCTTGGCTGTGCTCTGTCCTCGCTCAGCTGCAGCCTCTCAATATGATGATGATGAGGAGGAAGAGGAGGAGGATAGAGAGGGGGAGGAGGGGGAGGAGGAGGAAGAAGAGGAGAAGGAGGAGAGGAGGGAGAAGAAGGAAGAGGGGGAAGAAGAGGGGGAGAAGGAGGAGGAGGAGTGGTCTGCCCAGGCCCAGGGTGAGCGAGTTGAGGACCCAAGATCACATTTCATGGTCCAGTTTACCAACAACTCCCAGGTCAGCCTCCTGACCCGCCTCACACAGGGGATAGAAGCGGGAATGATGAACGAAGGAAGGTACCATACAACCCAAAGGTCCCAAGGAAAACCGCTGACTTTCTCAGAAAGTGTGTCCATGTGGCAGCTAAGATCTGTGGAGCGAGAGCGGCTAAGATTGCAGCTCCAATGAAACGGGTGTCTAGCAACGAGAATGGGAACACCCACCACCACTTGTTCCTAGAAAATTGTATGTATGAGAAGACAATGACAAATATTTGAAGAAGGTAGAGAATTTGTCCCGGATTTTGAACTCCAATAAGAAATAAAAATAGATGAAATAGGAAATATGTAAAATAATTATGTTTTTATACTGTGTATAGGTTTACAATCGCCAGGTGTATATTGTATTTTTAATCAGCAAATTATAAAATGTACATGTAACTCTGTACACAGAGATAAATGAATCAAAACACCAAGTTCTCCATTTCAAATTCGATGATTTATTAGGTATTCAGCCTAAATCATTGGAAGTTCGCAAAGCTGCACACGCCTGACATGGTGCAGACACGCTCCATGCATTCTCTGAAATTCGGAGATTTCCCTTGACCGCAGGCATAGGGTCACTCAGCTGCTGGCGGGGGAATGGTTTGGCCAACCCACGACTGGTAAGAGCTGCTGGGTCTAAGGGAGAGGTTTAGTAGAAGCCAGAGTATCCGTATCCCCCCCAGCCGGAGCCATAGCCCAGGCCACCAAGGCCACCCCAGCCGTAGCCGGAGCCATAGCCATAACCAAGGCCGCCCCAGCCATAGCCGGAGCCATAGCCATAGCCACGGCCACCCCAGCCGTAGCCGAGGCCTCCGTAGTAGCTGCTGTAGTAGCTCATGGTGTCAGGGGGAGTGTGTTTCTGTTCAAGACGAGATCCTGAGAGTTAGTGCCAGCCAGTGGGGAGCAGGGAGCTTATATACCTGAGCCAGCAGGTGCCGAATCACGTGACCATTCCTGAGTTTCATTCCAAGAGATTCCTGGCCCTGAGGCAGCTCATTAATCTATGTGCTGACGCCAGAGATGCTCATATTTGTGAAAATTTGGAGCCCCTGGAACCCATGACAATCTGTGTGTCTGAGGAGAAGCACATCTGCCTCCACGTCACAGAATAAACACTCACTGAACACAACTCTCCATTCCTCAGCGCCTGGCCTTCGTCATGTTGGCTGGCGTGTTCTCATTACATATGTGTCCTTGTAATTTGCATATCATTCTTTGGATTGTCCTATCTTACTTTCATCTCAGTTCAAATACTCTGATCTAATTTTAGATTTTTACACCTATGAAATTCCTTAATTGTCAAATGTATTTCTTTCAAGTGGAACACGCCCATGAGAAAACCATGTTGATTTCACATATCTTCTTGCCAAATACCCTTTTGGTCACTCAACACAGTGAAGTGCCTTTCAGAAGCTGAGGGTCGGACCACAACAACAAACTCACACGTGTCACCCCAGGCTGAGCACCCGTTCACAAAGTTCTCCTTAAACATTACCCTCCTTTTCAAAACAGAAACCTGTTATCTGAAAACATGGGTGATCTTGTGTTCAGTTGCAGTTGCTTTTTATTTTCTTTCTCTGTTCTTCCTGGAATCCCACCATCCTCTGTCCCATCCAGCCTCTCTTTGTGTCGTCATTCTGTTCTCAGTGCCACACACTCCCACGGACCAGGGCTTCCTCTCTGATCCAGTTCTCCCATCAGTGCTTCATCCCCCACTCAGGTTTTTAATTTTATCCTGACTTTTCTTTCTTATATGTATTTTTTTCTTTTTAAAACTTTGTTTTTATTGATTTTAGAGGAAATGGCAGAGGGAGAGATATAGAAATATCAATGATGAGGAAAAAAATCATTTATCAGCTGTTTCCTGCACACCACTTACTGGGGATCAAGCCTGTAATCCAGGCATGTGCCCTAATCAGGAACCAAACTGAACTGTGACTTCCTGGTTCATAGTTCAATGGTTAACCACTGAGACACACCGGCTGGTTGTGTCCATATATTCTTTACCAATTTTCTGTGTCCTGCTCCTTATATTCTGTTCAGCAATCAGCAAACACTTTTATTTTTATATAATAAAATATATGTATTAAATATAATATATATATAATATATATTATATATTAATATATATATATATATATATATATATATATATATATATATATATATTAGCATCTAGAGAGTGGTTCAGTTCCTGAATAGGAGCGGCTGGGGATCGAGAAAATGAAAGAAAGAGACAGACACAGAGAAAAAAGGAAAAGGCTGGGGCTGGGTGGGACAGCTGTCCTCTGACTGAGAGACAGTGACCCAGAGCCAGTACAGCCCATTTATTTCATACAGCAAAAAACAGGAAGCTTTACTAAAGCTCACGACAAAGGAGCGTATGTGCGTTCTTGTGGCTTCTTTGTAATGGTCACTTCTGGGTGGGCCCGGATAATCGAGTTTGTACCTGGTGCTTGGCTGGATTTAGATCATGAAAACCACTCCCTGGCCCCTCAGCTGAAGGTCAGGCTGACAACACACCTGCCTCTGGCAAGGTGTGTTTCCAGCACGTGGCTCTGCCGAGGCCACTGGATTCAGCCGACAAGAATTAAAGAAATGCCCAAGTGTCTTCCCAGGCGCTCTCTGCATCTCCCCCTTCTTTGTTTCTAAACGTAGCTTATGGACACCTAGTTGGAGCCTTCGGACTTGAGATCGCAGCAGCTTGCTGCTGGTGGCAGCTGACAAGTGCCAGCATAACAACAAAAAGTGTGGAAGGGGTTACCTGAACCCCCTATTCTTTCGCCACTTGCTGATCATCAGTGGTCAGCTTCTCCAGTTGACCCCGTGTGCGAACACTATCTTCTCAGGTGGCCTTGGTCACCTGCCTTCTGCTTTTCTCCTTCTCGGTCGGTGGACGAGCTGGCATCATCACAGGAGGTGTGAGCTGTCCTCCCAGGTCCATGGTCGTGACGCACCGCTCGCTCTGGCACCCAGATGGGGTTAGAAGCGCCTTCTAAAAAGATACAAACGTGCCCTCTTCCCACATCATTACTGGGTCAGGCCCTCTTCACTGCCCTGTTTGTAAATCCACGATGGGTGCCATGCCGACAGAGGCTATGGCACCAGGAGCTTGGTGACTCTCAGCTGCTGTGCGACCCTCATTGTCACAATTTTAAAAAATTTAAAGAGTAAGCGGCATGATTTAACCGATTCTGTGGAATAGGATAATACCCTTCTCCCCCTTTCTGGTTTTGTAACTGAGTCTTCAACGTTCAGTTGGCTCTCTACCATTGCCTGTCCCTGGGGATTATGTGGAATTCGTGTTTTATGGACTATTTGGTATTGCCTGAAAAACTGCTGGAAGGAGGAGCTAGTATAGGCAGGTCCATTGGGTGCCTTACCAGGCAATCAAAGCAATATTTTATTTCAGAATAGTTGGAATGCAATCCGACATTGGTTGTATTAGTCACAATAGAATGACTCAGCATGTGTATCCCTCACAATGGCCGCCCCAGCAATGGCCTGGCAATCACCTGTCACTGTGCAAACTTCTCACAGCATTACTGACTCTCTGCCCCTTTCCCTTTCCACTGAACCCCAAACATTTACAATAAAATATTCCAATTCTTCAGGGTTTTAAATTAAAAACACTTCTAAACTCTTAAGATTATATAATATTTTAATCAGAGTCTCTGCAATCTTGATGCCTGGAAATGCTGCAAAAAAATAAACATTGCAGCAAGGATGGGACTGAGAGAAGAACAGAAACATCACAGAGGTTAGCCGCCAGCCTTCTGCGGATTTCCCAGCTCTTGAGGAAACCCGAGTGGGAGCCCAGGGTTCAAGGTGAAGCCCTACCGGAGTGTGCCCACCCCTGGGCTTGGTCCTTACCATTGTGTGTGCTTCCCATGATCTTAACATGTACCCAGGGCTTTGTTTTGTTGTGGTGCTGGGTTTTGTTCTGTTTTGAGGTTTATAAGTGTCAGAGGCAAGCTCCTCACCGGGAACTTGACCCTTCTGAGTGAGGAGAATCAGAACACGAGGGTACAAGCAGACATATGGGGCATGCTTTATAACACACAACAGCAGCCACTGCAGGCTAGTCAGTGGCTCCTTACATACATGCCCATGCATGATCAAAGAAAGGAGGCTTTTTGCCTACAAGAAACATCAGTATTTTGGCTACAGAAAGGCACTTGGGTCCAATGTATGGCTTAACACATCCTTGCTTTATGCCTGCACATAGCAACTTAACATTGAACACTTTGATTAGGATTCCCACCCTCAGAGTGACCCTGAACATCCAGAGTATTCTAACAGGTCACCATAATAAGTAACATATTTTCTTTACTTTTCTCTTTCTTTTTACTTAATACAGAGAGAAAGGGAGACGGGGAGAGAGAGATGGAAACATCAATGATGAGAGGGAATCATTGATCATCAGCCTCCTGCATGAACCCCACTGGGGATCAAGCTATCAACCCAGGCATGTGTCCTGACCTGGAATCAAACCATGACCTCCTGGTTCATAGTTCGGTGATCATCCACTGAGGCACAAGGCTGGGTATAAGTTACATTTCTGATAATACATTTCCCTTCCATCGCAATGTGTTCACTGTTTCTCAAACAAAACCTATTTGCTGAGTGACTGAAAGATTACATTTTGCCTGCCACAGCTGTAGAAATTATCTAACAGTATAGACTCAAGCACACTTATTTGACCAAATTATATCAATTAATCAGAATATCTTCATCTTATATTATTCTCTGACAATATTGTTTGATTCTAGGAAAGGAATGGTATTTCAGTCCATCCTTTTTTTTTTATTTAACCAAAAACACATGCCCCGTGTTGCCCCTTTATTATGAGGAGAAAATCATATCTTGCTAAAATTTAGATTTTTAAGAAATCTCTTAGGTTTCAGCTGTAGCTAAATAACAATTGGTTCCCAATTATCACTTGTTGTTTCTTTCCCTGATGGGATTGAAGCTAATTCCTCAGTGTGGTGATGGTGGTGAGGAAGGATGCCCATGAGACACAGTGAGAGCAAAGGAAAAGGAACAGACACGTTTAGTTAAAAATTTTTGGAGTTGCCCTCTCTAGTTTGGCTCAGTGGATAGAGGATGGGTCTGTGGACTGAAGGGTCCCGAGTTCCATTCTGGCCAAGGGCACATGCCCAGGTTTCAGGCTCAGTCACCAGAGGGGGGCATGCAGGAGGCAACTAATCATGGATGTTTCTTTCTCCCTCACCCTCCTCCTTGGTCTTCGAAATTAATAGAAAAATACAAATGGTGAATGAATGTAGGGATTGACTTGAGAATTTTTAGTTGAGTTAAATAAAATCCATACATTGATAAATAACTAGATGTATATATCCAATATTCATTGCTATTGTTGTTGCTTTTCATCAGAATCTTTTATGAATAAATCAAGGAATTGAGAGATTTAAAACATTTGCCCTTTCAAAGCATTTATTTCATTTCAGTATAGACTTATTAATCTTTACGTCTATTTCCTGCCTCTCTGCATGCTTGTGAGTGTGTGAAGGAAAAGAAAGATTGTTAGCCAGGAAGGGTGCTTCCCCCTTGGACAGGGGAGTGGATGAGCCCAGAACCACGACCTCATAATTGCGTTTCATGAACAAACCAACAACCATTCTTTGTGTTCAAGTTCAATGCTTTATTGGAAGGTGAACAGACAGTCCAATCAGTTCTGACAGCAAAGGTAAAGGATCCCATGCTTATGAGGGAGAAGCAGGCACAGTTGAAAATCTACCCATAATTCTGAGAAGTAAAGACGCTTGTGGAATAACCCAGCATGAGGTTAGCTGTCTGGTTACTTAGATCCAATGTGGGAGGAAGTCCCCTGTGAGTTCAGAGGCTGAGCTGCTGGGCAGGATCTCAGTAGAAGCCAGAGTATCCGTATCCCCCACAGCAGCACGGGCGCCAGCAGCCACAGCCATACCTCCTGTAGCCACAGCCACAGCCCAGGCCACCGAAGCCACCCCAGCCATAGCCGGAGCCATAGCCATAGCCAAGGCCACCCCAGCCGTAGCCGAGGCCTCCGTAGTAGCTGCCATAGTAGCTCATGGTGTCAGGGGGAGTGTGTTTCTGTTCAAGATGAGATCCTGAGAGTGAGTGCCAGCGAGTGGGGAGGAAGGAGCTTATATACCTGACCCAGCAGGTGCCGAATCACGTGACCATTCCTGAGTTTCATTCCAAGAGATTCCTGGCCCTGAGGCAGCTCGTTAATCTGTTTGCTGACGCCAGAGATGCTCATATTTGTGAAAATTTGGAGCCAGCACAGCTGCCTGGTTAGAGCCCCTGGAACCCATGACATTGTGTGTATCTGAGGAGAAGCACATCTGCCTTCACGTCACAGAATAAACACTCACTGAACACAACTCTCCATTCCTCAGCGGGTAGCCTTCGTCATGTTGGCTGGCGTGTTCTCATTACATATTGAGTCCTAATTTACATATCATTCTTTGGATTGTCCTATCTTACTTTCATCTCAATTCAAATACTTGGATCCAACATAAGATTCTGACACCCATGAAGTTCCTTAATTGTCAAAGGTATTTCTCTTAAGTTGAACACACCCATGAGAAAACCATGTTGATTTCACATATCTTCTTGCAAAATACCCTTCTGATTACTCAACACATTGAAGTGCCTTTCAGAAGCTGAGGGTCTGACCACAACAACAAACTCACACGTGTAACCTCAGGCTGAACACCCATTCACAAAGTTCTCCTTAAACTTTACCCTCTTTTTCAAAACAAAACCTGTTATCTGGAAACATAGGTGATCTTGTCTCTACTTTGCAGTTATTATTATTTTCTTTCTCTGTTCTTCCTGGAATCCCACCATCGTCTGTCTCATCCAGCCTATCTTTACATCGTCATTCTGCTCTCAGTCCCACACACTCACGGACCAGGTCTTCCTCTCTGATCCAGGTCTCCCATCAGTGCTTCATCCCTCTACCCAGGTTTTTTAATTTAGCCTGATTTTTCTTTCTTATTTTTTTAATTAAAAATTGTTTTTATTGATTTCAGAGGAAAAGGAGGATGGAGAGAGAAAGATATATCAATTATTGGATTAAAATTATTAATCAGCTGCCTCCAGCCCACTACTTACTGGAGAACAAGCCTGAAACCCAGGCATGTACCCTGACGAGGAATCAAACTAAACCATGAATTCTTGGTTCGTAGGTCAGTGCTTTACCACTGAGACATACCAGCTGGTTGTGTCCATATATTCTTTACCAATCTTCTGTGTCCTGCTCCTTATATTCTGTTCACCAATCAGCAAACACTCTTACTGTATCTTTTATTTCAGAATAGTTGGAATGCAATCTGACATTGGTTGTATTAGCCACAATATAATGACTCAGCATGTTTATCCCTCACAATGGCCACCCCAGTAATGACCAGGCAATTACCTGCCACTGTGCAAACTTCTCACAGCATTACCGACTCTGTACCCTTTTCACTGAACCCCCAATTTCAATAAGATATTCTAATTCTTCAGGGTTTTAAATTAAAAAGACTTCTGAACTCCTAAGATTATATAATACTAGAGGCCTGGTGCATGGATTTGTGCACTGGTGGGGTCCCTGGTCTGGCCTGTGCCCTCTTGCAATCTGGGACACCACCAGGATGTCAGAGAACTAGTTTCGGCAGGATCCCCTCTGGCCCAATCCAGACAGCAGGAACCCTGATCCTTGTGTTGAGCATCTGTCCCCTGTTGGTCAGTGTGTACCATTGTGACCAGTGGACAGGTCACTCATTAGCTCAGTAGATTAGGCTTTTATATAGAGAGATTTTAAGCAGAGTCACCTGCAATCTTGATGCCTGGAAATACTGCAAATAATACAAAAAATAAATAATTATGGCAGTGAGGATGTGACAGAGGCAAAAACATCATAGAGGTTAGCCACCAGCCCTCTGCGAATTTCCTCGGCTCCTGAGGAAACCCGAGTGAGAGCCCAGGGTTCAAGGTGAAGCCGGACTGGAGTGTGCCCACCCCTGGGCTCTGTCTGTACCATTGTGTGGGCTTCAGAGACTTAAACATATACCCAGGGCTTTGTTTTGTAGGTGGTGCTGTGGTTTTTGTTCTAGTTTGAAGTTTATGAGTGTCAGAGGCAAGCTCCTCAGCCGGGACTTGACCCTTCTAGGTGGGGGAATCAAAAGGACAAGAGGGTACAAGCAGACATATGGGGCATGCTTTATAACACACAGCAGCAGCCACTGCAGGCTGGTCAGTGGCTCCTTACATACATGCCCTAACACGCTCAAAGAAAAGAGGCTTTTTGTCAACTAGAAACATCAGTATTTTGGCTACAGAAAGGAACTTGGCTTAATGCATCTTTGCTTTATGCCTGCATGTGGCAACTCAACTTTGAACACTTTGATTAGGATTCTCATGCTCAGAGTGACCCTGAACATACAGAGTATTCTAGAAGGGCCCCATAATAAGTAACATGTTTTTTCTTTTCTCTTTCTTTTCCCTTAATACAGTAAGAGAGAGAAACATCAGTGGTGAGAGGGAATCATTGATCATCTCCTCCTGCATGAAGCCCCAGGGGATCAAGCCTGCAACACAGGCATGTGCCCTGACCGGGGATCAAACCACGAGGTCATTGTTCATAGGAAAACATTGATATTTCAGTCCATCCGTTCTTTCATTTCATCAAAGACATATGCCCCATGTTGCCCTTTATTATCAGGAGAAATTCAGATCTTGCTGACATTTAGATTTTTAAGGAAGCACTTTGGTTTCAGCTTCAGATAAATAATGATCAGTTCACATTATATCTTATTGTTTCTTTCCCTGATGGGACTGAAGCTAATTCCTCAGTGCGGTGATGGTGGTGAGGAAGGATGCCCGTGAGACACAGAGAGAGCAGAGGAAGGGGAACAGACACATTTAGTTAAAAATGCCTTGGGTTGCCCTCTCTAGTTTGGTTCAGTGGATAGAGGATGGGTCTGTGGACTGAAGGGTCCTGAGTTCCATGCTGGCCAAGGGCACATGCCCAGGTTGCAGGCTCAATCACCCTAGAGATGCATATGCACAAGGCAACCAGTCAGTGAATGATTCTCCCTCATCCTTGATGTTTCAACCTCCCTCTCCCTCCTCTTTGCTCTCTGAAATTAAAAGAAACGTTGAAAACATAAACCAATATTGAATGACTGGATGGATTGAACTGGGAAGTGTTAGTTGAGTTAAATAAAATCCATATGTTGATAAATAGATAAATAGATAGATAGATATAGATGATAGATGATATAGATAGATGGATGACAGATAGATGATAGATGATAGATAGATAGATAGATAGATAGATGATTGATAAATAGACAGATATAGATAGATGTGTTAAATATTCATTTCCATTTGTTGTTGACTTACGTCTGAATATTTTATGAATAAATCAAGGATTGGAGAGATTCAAACACTTGTCCTTTAAGAACATTTTTTTCCATTTTGGTGTAGACTTATTAATCTTTAAATCTATTTCCTGCCTCTCTGGATGCTGTGAGTGTGAGAAGGAAAAGAAAGATTGTTAGCCAGGAGGGTGCTTCCCCCTTGGACAGGGGAGTGGATGAGCCCAGACCCTCGTCCTCATAATTGTGTTTCATGAACAAACCAACAACCATTCTTTGTTTTCAAGTTCAATGCTTTATTGGAAGGTGAACAGAGAGTCCAATCAGTTCTGACAGCAAAGGTAGAGGATCCCAGGCTTACGAGGGAGATGCAGACACAGTTGAAAATCCACCCATAATTCTGAGAAGGAAAGACATTTGTGGAATAACCCAGCCTGAGGTTAGCTGTCCGGTTACTTAGATCCAACGTGGGAGGGAGTCCCCTGTGAGTGCAGAGGCTGAGCTGCTGGGCAGGATCTCAGTAGAAGCCAGAGTATCCGTATCCCCCACAGCAGCAAGGACGCCAGCAGCCACAGCCATACCTTCTATAGCCATAGCCACAGCCCAGGCCACCAAAGCCACCCCAGCCATAGCCGGAGCCATAGCCATAGCCAAGGCCACCCCAGCCGTAGCCGAGGCCTCCGTAGTAGCTTCCGTAGTAGCTCATGGTGTCAGGGGGAGTGTGTTTCTGTTCAAGATGAGATCCTGAGAGTGAGTGCCAGCGAGTGGGGAGCAGGGAGCTTATATACCTGAGCCAGCAGGTGCCGAATCACGTGGCCATTCCTGAGTTTCATTCCAAGAGATTCATGGCCCATTAATCTGCAGGCAGCTCATTAATCTGTGTGCTGACGCCAGAGATGCTCATATTTGTGAAAATTTGTAGCTGGCACAGCTGCCTGGTTAGAGCCCCTGGAACCAATGACAGTGTGTGTGTCTGAGGAGAAGCACATCTGTCTTCACGTCACAGAATAAATACTCACTGAACACAACTCTCCATTCCTCAGCACATTGCCTTCGTCATGTTGGCTGGCGTGTTCTCATTAATTATTGTGTCCTTGTAATTTGCATATCATTCTTTAGATTGTCCTATCTTACTTTCATCTCAGTTCAAATACTCTGATCTAATTTAAGATTCTCATACCTATGAAATTCCTTGTCAAGTTGAACACACACATGAGAAAACCATGTTGAATTTACACATATTCTTGCAAAATACCCTTTTGGTTACTCAGCACAGTGAAGTGCCTTTCAGGATCTGAGGGTCTGACCACAACAACAAACTCACATGGGTCACCCCAGGCTGAACACCCGTTCACAAAGTTCTCCTTAAACATTACCCTCTTTTTCAAAACAGAAACCTGTTATCCCCAAACCTAGGTGATCTTGTCTCTGCTTTGCAGTTGCTTTTATTTTCTTTCTCTGTTCTTCTTGGAATCCCACCATCGTTTGTCTCATCCAGCCTCTCTACGTCGTCATTCTGCTCTCAGTCCCCACACACTCACACGGACCTGGTCTTCCTCTCTGATCCAGTTCTCCTATCAATGCTTCATCCCCCCACTAGGTTTTTAATTTTAGCCTGAGTTTTTGTTCTTATATGTATTTTTTTCTTTAATAATTTTGTTTTTATTTGTTTCAGAGTAAAAGGAAGATGGAGAGAGATAAAAACATCAATGATGAGAGAAGAATCTTTAATCAGCTGCCTCCTCCCCGTCATAAACTGCCATCAATGCTGCAACCTGGGCATGTGCCCTGACCAAGAACCAAACTGAACTGTGACCTGGCTCATAGGTCAATGGTTAACCATTGAGAGACACTGGCTGGTTGTGTCCATACATTCTTTACCAGTTCTCTGTGTCCTGCCCCTTATTTTCTGTTCACCAATCAGCAAACATGTTCATTTTATGTTTTATTTCAGAATAGTTGGCATGCACTCTGCCATTGGTTGTATTAGTCACAATATAATGACTCAGCATGTGTATCCCTCACAATGGCCGCCCCAGTAATGACCTGGCAATCACCTGTCACTGTGCAAACTTCTCACAGCATTACCGACTCTGTGCCCTTTCCCTTCTCACTCATTCTCAAACATTTTCAATAAGATATTCTAATTCTTCAGGTTTTAAATTAAAAACACTTCTGAACTCTTAGGATTACATAACATTTTAATCAGAGTCTCTGCAATCTTGATGTCTGGAAATGCTGCAAAAAAAAATAAATAAATAAACATGGCAGCGAGGATGTGACTGAGAGAAGAACAGAAATGTCATAGAGGTTAGCCGCCAGTCTTCTGGGAATTTCCTCGGCTCCCGAGGAAACCTGAGTGGGAGCCCAGGGTTCAAGGTGAAGCCCTACCGGAGTGTGCCCACCCCTGGGCTGGACTTTACCATTGTGTGTGCTTCATATGACCTTAACATGTACCCAGGGCTTTGTTTTGTAGGTGGTTTGGTTTTGGTTTTGGTTTTTAATCTATTTTGAGGTTTATAAGTGTCAGAGGCAAGCTTCTCAGCCAGGACTTAACCCTTCTGGGTGAGGAGGATCATTACGCGGGTACAAGCAAGCAATTGGGACATGCTTTATTACACACAAGAGTCTGGTCAGTGGCTCCTTACATACATGCCCAAACACGCTACTAAAAAAAAAGGTTTTTGCCAAATAGAAACATCAGTATTTTGGCTACAGAAAGGCATGTGGAGGCTGTGTATTGCTTAATGCATCCTTGCCTTGCACATGCACATAGCAACTCAACCGTGAACACTTTGATTAGGATTCTCACCCTCCAAGTGGCCTTGACCATCCAGAGTACTCTACAAGAGGCCCCATAGCATGTAACATAACTTTTCTTTTCTTTTCTCTTTCTTTTTTGTTAATACAGAGATGAAGGAGAGGAAGGGAGAGATAGAAACATCAACGATGACAAGAAATCATTGATCAGCAGCTTCCTGCATGACCCCCACTAGGGAGTAAGCCTGCAACCCAGGCATGTGCCCTGATGGGGAATTGAACCATGACCTATTGGCTCAACCACTGAGACATGCAGGCTGGGCATAAGTTACATTTCTTATAATACATTTCCCTCTCATCTGAATATATTCTCAGTTTTTCAAACACAACATATTTGCGTGACTGAAGGATTAAATTCTGTCTGCCACAGCTGTAGGGAGTATTTAACAGCATAGATTCAAGCACCCATATTTGACCAAATTATACCAATTTAAACAAAAAAATCTTCATGTTATATTATTCTCTGACGATATTATTTGACACTAGGAAAGGAATGGTATTTCAGTCCATCTGGTTTTCGTTGTTGTTGTTATTTCATTAAAAATATAGGCCCCGGTTACCCCTTTATTATCAGGAGAAATTCTAATCTTGCTGTGACTCACTGTACTGTGGATTGGTCTGTGGACTGAAGGGCCCCAAGTTTGATTCCATCAAGGGCACATGCCCAGGATGATGCTCAGTCAGCAGAGAGTGTCATGCAGCAGGCAACAGATCAATGAATGATTCTCTCTCATCCTTGATGATTCTATCTCCCTCTCCCTTCTGGAAATAAAAAGAAACATTAAAAACATAAACCAATTTTGAATGAATTTAAGGATTGAATTGGGAAGAGTTAGTTGAATTAAATAAAATCCATATATTGATAAATAACTAGATAGATGTGTTAAATATTCATTGCTATTTGTGGTTGACTTAAGTCTGAATATTTCATGAATAAAATCAAGAGGTTGAAGGATTTAAATCACTCTAAGTTTCAAAACATTTTTCCATTTCATGTAGACTTATTATTCTTTACATCTATTTCCTGCCTCTCTGCAACCCCGTGAGTGTGAGAATGAAAAGAAAGATTGTTAGCCAGGAGGGGTGCTTCCCCCTTGGACAGTGGAGTGGACGTGTCCAAAACCATATCCTCATAATTGTGTTTCATGAATAAACCAACAACCATTATCAGTGTTCAAGTTCAATGTTTTATTGGAAGGTGAACAGACAGTCCAATCAGTTCTGACAGCAAAGGTAAAGGATCCCAGGCTTATGAGGGAGATGCAGGCACAATTGAAAATCTACCCATAATTCTGAGAAGGAAAGATGTTTGTGGAACAACCCAGCATGAGGTTAGCTGTCCGGTTACTCAGATCCAATGTGGGAGGAAGTCCTTGTGAGTGCAGAGGCTGAGCTGCTGAGCAGGATCTCAGTAGAAGCCAGAGTATCCGTATCCCCCACAGCAGGGACGCCAGCAGCTGTAGCTTCTGTAGCCATAGCCACAGCCCATGCCACCAAGGCCGCCCCAGCCATAGCCGGAGCCATAGCCACAGCCCAGGCCACCAAAGCCGCCCCAGCCATAGCCGGAGCCATAACCATAGCCACGGCCACCCCAGCCGTAGCCGAGGCCTCCGTAGTAGCTTCCGTAGTAGCTCATGGTGTCAGGGGGAGTGTGTTTCTGTTCAAGACGAGATCCTGAGAGTGAGTGCCAGCGAGTGGGGAGGAAGGAGCTTATATACCTAAGCCAGCAAGTGCTGAGTCACGTGGCCATTCCTGAGTTTCATTTCAAGAGATTCCTGGCCCTGAGGCAGCTCATTAATCTGTTTGCTGACTCGAGAGATGCTCATATTTATGAAAATTTGGAGCTGGCAAAGCTGCCTGATTAGAGCCCCTGGAACCCATGACAGTGTGTGTGTCTGAGGAGAAGCACATCTGCCTCCACGTCACAGAATAAACACTCACTGAACACAACTCTCCATTCCTCATCGCGTGGCCTTCGTCATGTTGGTTGGCGTGTTCTCATTAAATATTGTGTCATAATTTGCATATCATTCTTTGGATTGTCCTATCTTACTTTCATCTCAGTTCAAATACTTGGATCCAACATAAGATCTGACACCCATGAAGTTTCTTAATTGTCAAAGGTATTTCTCTCATGTGGAACACGCACATGAGAAAACCATGTTGATTTTACACATCTTCTTGCCAAATACCCTTTTAGTTACTCAGCACCGTGAAGTGCCTTTCAGAAGCTGAGGGTCTGACCACAACAACAAACTCACACGTGTCACCCCAGGCTGAGCACCCGTTCACAAAGTTATATTTAAACATTACCCTCTTTTTCAAACCAGAAATGTATTATCTGAAAACATTGATGATCTTGTCTCAGCTTTGCTGTTGCTCTTTCTTTTCTTTCTCTGTTCTTCCTGGAATCCCACCATCCTCTGTCCCATCCAGCCTCTCTACGTCGTCATTCTGCTCTCAGTCCCACACACTCCCACGGACCAGGTCTTCCTCTCTGATGCAGTTCTCCCATCAGTGCTTCATCCCTCTACTTGGGTTTTTTATTTTAGCCCGAGTTTTTGTTCTTATATGTATTTTTTTTTCATTTATAATTTTGTTTTTATTTATTTCAGAAGAAAAGGAGAATCGGAGTGACATAGAAACATCAATGATGAGAGAAAAATCATTTATCAGCTGCCTATGCATACCACATACTGGAGAACGAGCCTGCAACCCGGGCATGTGCCTGACCAGGAATCAGTATTAAATGTGACCTCCTGGTCCATAGATCAGTGCTCAAACACATAGACATATCAGGCAGTCGTGTCCATATATATATATATATATATTTTTTTTTTTTACCAGTTCTCTGTGTCCTGCCCCTTATTTTCTGTGCACCAACCAGCAAAACACTTTAATTTTATCCTTTATTTCAGAATAGTTGGCATGCAATCTGACATTGATGGTATCAGCCACAATAGAATGACTCAGCATGTTTGTCCCTCACAATGGCCGCCCCAGTAATGACCTGGCAGTCACCTGTCACTGTGCAAACTTCTCACAGCATTACCGACCCTCTGCCCCTTTCCCTTCTCACTGAACCCCAAACATTTCCAATAAGATATTCTAATTCTTCAGGTTTTAAATTAAAAAGACTTCTGAACTCTTAGGATTATATAATGCTAGAGGCCAGGTGCATGGATTCGTGCACTGCTGGAATCCCAAGGCCTGGCCTGCACCTTCTTGCTCTCTGAGACATCACTAGGAACGTGGGAGAACATTTCAGCAGGATCCCCTCTGGACCAATCCAGACCGCAGGGAGCCTGATCCTGTGTGTTGAGCATCTGAATCCTATTGGTCAGTGGGCATCATAGCAACCAGTGGACGGGTCATTCAGTAGTTCAGGAGATTAGGCTTTTGTATGTATATATAGATTTTATCAGAGTCTCTGCAGTCCTGATGCCTGGAAATACTGCAAAAAAACATAAAATGAACATGGCAAGGAGGATGCGACAGAGGCAATAAACAGAAATATCATAGAGGTTAGCCACAGCCTTCTATGAATTTCCTCGGCTCCTGAGGAAACTCGAGTGGGAGCCCAGGGTTCAAGATGAAGCCCTACTGGAATGTGCCCACGCCTGGGGCTTGGTCTTTACCATTGTGTGTGCTTCACATGACTTTGACATGTACCCAGGGCTTTGTTTTGTTGGTGGTGCTGGGATTTTCCTTCTGTTTTGTGGTTTATAAGTGTCAGAGGCAATTTCTTCAGCCGGGACTTGACCCTTCTGTGTCAGGAGAATCAGAAGAACACAAGGGTACAAGCAGACATATGGGACATGCTTTATAACACACAACAGGAGCTACTGTAGGCTGGTCAGGGTCCCCTTGCATACATGCCAAAACACTCTCAAACAAAGAGACTTTTTGCCAAATAGAAACATCAGTATTTTGGCTACAGAAAGGCACTTGGTGCACTGTGTGGCTTATTGCATCCTTGTCTTATGCCTTTTCATAGCAACTCAACCTTGAACACTTTGATTAGGATTCCCACACCCAGAGTGACCCTGAACATCCAGAGTACTCTAGACTGGGCCCTATTATAAGTAACATTTTTTTTCTTTTCTCTTTCTCTCTTTTTTTTTTAATACAGAGAGGATGGGATAGGGGAGAGAAAGATCAATGATGAGAGGGAATCATTGCTCAGCAGCCTCCAGCATGACCCCCACAAGGCATGCAGCCTGCAACCCAGGTATGTGCTCTGTTTGGGAATCAAACCATGACATACGTCCTTGTTCACAGGTCTGTGCTCAACGACTAAGGCACACAGGCTAGGCATAAGTTACATTTTTTATAATACTTTTCCCTCCCATCTCAGTGTATTCACTGTTTTTCAAACACAACATATTTGCTGAGGGACTGAAAGATTAAATTCTGTTTGGCACAGCTGTAGGGAGTATCTAACAACATGGACAAAAGCACACATACTTGACCAAATTATACCAATTTAAACAAAATATCTTCATCTCCTATTATTCTCTGACAATATTGTTTGATTCTAGGAAAGCAATGGTATTTCAGTCCATTTTTATTTTATGAAAATATATGCCTTACATTGCCCCTTTATTATCAGGAGAAATTCTAATGTAGCTGAAATTAGGTCTTTAAGACAGCTCCTTGGTTTTAGCCTCAGCTACGTAATAACTGGCTGACAATTATATCTTCCTAGTGACCTGTTGCAGGAATATTCCTGCAAGACTTCTGGCCGGCCACTACCACCTCTCTTGCCCCCCACCTCTCCTGCTGTGGCGGGCAGTGCTGGGTGCGCCCATGGCCACAGCCACCACCATCTCAAGGGCTTCAAGCACGCTGCCAACACCACCGCTGCTTGCCACGCCTCTCACACCCTACACTCTGTGCCTGTGGCCCCAGGTGCCTCCCTCCACCACTGCACTCCTGGCCCCAACCCTCCCTGATGGGATTGAAGCGAATTCCTCAGTGTGGTGACGGTGGTGAGGAAGGATGCCAGTGAGACACAGTGAGAGCAGAGGAACGGGAACAGACATGTTTAGTTAAAATGAACAAACAAACAAACAAACAAACATATAATAAAATAAAAATGCTTGGAGTTGCCCTCTCTAGTTTGGCTCAGTGGATAGAGGATGTGTTTGTGGACTGAGGGGTGCCGAGTTGGATTCCGGCCAAGGGCAAATGCCCAGGTTTCAAGTTCAATCACCAGAGGGGAGCATGCAGGAGGCAACCAGTCAATGAATGATTCTCTCTCATCATTGCTGTTTCTATATCCCTCTCCCTCCTCCTTGCCCGCTGAAATGAAAAGAAACATTGAAAACATAAACCAATTTTGGATGAATGGAAGGATTGAATTGGGAAGTGTTAGTTGAGTTAAATAAAATCCATATGTTGATTAATACATAGATAGATATGTTAAATATTTATTGCTATTTGTTTTTAACTTAAGTTTGAGTATTTTATGATTAAAATCAAGACATTGAGGGATTTTGGCCAATACCGGTTTGGCTCAGTGGATAGAGCATCGGCCTGCGGACTGAATGATCCCAGGTTCGATTCCGGTCAAGGGCATGTACCTTGGTTGTGGGCACATCCCCAGTACGAGGTGTCCAAGAGGAAGCTGATCAATGATTCTCTCTCATCGATCTTCCTAACTTATCCCTCTCTCTTCCTCTCTGTAAAATATCAATAAAATATATATTTTAAAAAAAACAGAGAGAGATAGAACGATTGACATCACTATATTCTTCAAACCTTTTTTCCATTTTGGTATAGACTTATTAATCTTTACATCTATTTCCTGCCTCTCTGCGTGCTTGTGAGTGTGAGAAGAAAAAGAAAGATGGTTAGCCAGGAGGGCGCTTCCCCATTGGACAGGGGAGTGGATGAGCCCAGAACCCTGTCCTCATAACTGTGTTTCATGAACAAACCAACAACCATTCTTTGTTTTCAAGTTCAATGCTTTATTGGAAGGTGAACAGACGGTCCAATCAGTTCTGACAGGAAAGGTAGAGGATCCCAGGCTTATGAGGGAGATGTAGAAACAGTTGAAAATCTACCCATAATTCTGAGAAGTAAAGACGTTTGTGGAATATCCCAGCCTGAGTTTAGCTGTCCGGTTACTTAGATCCAATGTGGGAGGAGGTCCCCTGTGAGTGCAGATGCTGAGCTGCTGGGCAGGATCTCAGTAGAAGCCAGAGTATCCGTATCCCCCACAGCAGGGACGCCAGCAGCTGTAGCTTCTATAGCCATAGCCACAGCCCATGCCACCAAGGCCGCCCCAGCCATAGCCAGAGCCATAGCCACAGCCCAGGCCACCAAGGCCACCCCAGCCATAGCCGGAGCCATAGCCATAGCCACGGCCACCCCAGCCATAGCCGAGGCCTCCGTAGTAACTTCCGTAGTAGCTCATGTTGTCAGGGGGAGTGTGTTTCTGTTCAAGACGAGATCCTGAGAGTGAGTGCCAGCCAGTGGGGAGCAGGGAGCTTATATACCTGAGCCAGCAGGTGCTGAGTCACGTGGCCATTCCTGAGTTTCATTTCAAGAGATTCATGACCCTGAGGCAGCTCATAAATCTGTTTACTGACTCGAGAGATGCTCATATTTGTGAAAATTTGGAGCCGGCACAGCTGCCTGGTTAGAGCCCCTGGAACCCATGACAGTCTGTGTGTCTGAGGAGAAGCACATCTGCCTCCACGTCACAGAATAAACACTCACTGAACACAACTCTCCATTCCTCAGCACGTGGCCTTCATCATGTTGGTTGGGGTCTTCTCATTATATATTGTGTCCTTGTAATTTGCATATCGTTCTTTGGATTGTCCTATCTTACTTTCATCTCAGTTCAAATACTCGGATCCAATTTAAGATTCTGATACCCATGAAGTTTCTTAATTGTCACATGGATTTCTCTCAAGTGGAACACACACATGAGAAAACCATGTTGATTTCACACATCTTCTTGCCAAATACCCTTTTGGTTACTCAGCACAGTGAAGTGCCTTTTAGAAGCTGAGGGTCTGACCACAACAACAAACTCACACTTGTCACCTCAGGCTGAATACCCGTTCACAAAGTTCTCCTTAAACATTACCCTCTTTTTCAAAACAGATATGTATTATCGGAAAACATTGATGATCTTGTCTCCGCTTTGCTGTTGCGCTTTCTTTTCTTTCTCTGTTCTTCCTGGAATCCCACCATCGTCTGTCTCATCCAGCCTCTCTCTACGTCGTCATTCTGCTCTCAGTCCCACACACACTCCCACGGACCAGGTCTTCCTCTCTGATCCAGTTCTCCCATCAGTGCTTCATCCTCCACTCAGGTTTTTAATTTTAGCCTGAGTTTTTGTTCTTATATGTATTTTTTTCGTTTATATTTGTTCTATTTATTTCAGCAAAAAATGAGAATCAGAATGACATAGAAACATCAATGATGAGAGAAAAATCATTTATCGGCTGCCTACACATGCCACCTACTGGGGATCAAGCCTACGACCCGGGCATGTGCCTGACCAGGAATCAGTATGAAATGTGACTTTCTGGTCCATAGATCAGTGCTCAAACACAGAGACATATCAGGCAATCGTGTCCGTATATATATGTATATATCAGGTCTCTGTGTCCTGCCCCTTATTTTCTGTGCACCAACCAGCAAAACACTTTAACATTATCCTTTATTTCAGAATAGTTGGCATGCAATCTGACATTGATGGTATCAGCCACAATAGAATGACTCAGCATGTTTGTCCCTCACAATGGCCGCCCCAGTAATGACCTGGCAGTCACCTGTCACTGTGCAAACTTCTCACAGCATTACCGACTCTGTGCCCTTTTCCCTTCTCACTCAACCCCGAAACATTTTCATAAGATATTCTGATTCTTCAGGTTTTAAATTAAAAAGACTTCTGAACTCTTAAGGTTATATAATGCTAGAGGCCAGGTGCATGGATTCGTGCACTGCTGGAATCCCAAGGCCTGGCCTGCACCTTCTTGCTCTCTGAGACATCACTAGGAACGTGGGAGAACATTTCAGCAGGATCCCCTCTGGAGCAATCCAGACCGCAGGGAGCCTGATCCTGTGTGTTGAGCATCTGAATCCTATTGGTCAGTGGGCATCATAGCAACCAGTGGACGGGTCATTCAGTAGTTCAGTAGATTAGGCTTTTGTGTGTATATATAGATTTTAGCAGAGTCTCTGCAGTCTTTTTTTTTTTGTTGTTCATATTATTACAAATGTTCCTCATCCCCCCCCCAATTGCTCCCCTACACCAAGTTTCCATTCAATTCTCTGCCCTTTCCCCATCCCCCATTGTCCACATCCATAGGTGCAGTTTATGTTCAGTCTCTTCCCGCCCCGCTCCACTCCCCATTTCCCCGAGAATCATCAGTCCACTCCCCTTCCATACCTCTGATTCTATTATATTCACCAGTTAATATTGTTCATCATGATTTTTACTTCCCTTGGTTTTTAGACTCACTTGTTGATAGTTACGTGTTTGTTCATATTTTTATCTTTATTTTCTTCCTCTTCCTAAAGAACCCCTTTCAGCAATTAATATAATTCTGGCTTGGCAGTGATGAATTCCTTTAGCTTAAATTTATTTGTGAAGCTCTTTATCTGGCCTTCGATTCTGAGTGATAGCTTTGCTGGGTAGAGTATTTTTGGCTGTAGGTTCTTGTTATTCATCACCTTGAATATTTCTTGCCATTCCCGTCTGGCCTGCATGGTTTCTGTTGAGAAATCAGCTGACAGTCGTATGGGTGCCCCTTTATAGGTAACTACCTGCTTTTGTCTTGCTGCTTTTAATATTCTCTCTTTGTCTTTAGCTCTTGGAATTTTAATTATGATGTGTCTTGGTGTGGTCCTCTTTGGATTCCTTTTGTTTGGGGTTCTGTGTGCTTCCTGTACGTGTAAGTCTATTTCTTTCCCCAGGTGGGGGAAGTTTTCTGTCACTATTTCTTTCAATATGTTTTCGGTATCTTGCTCTCTGTCATCTTCTGGGATGCCCATAATTCTGATGTTGGTTCACTTGAGGTTGTCCCAGAGGTTTCTCACACCATCTTCAACTTTCCGGATTCTCTTGTCTTCTTGCTTCTGCGGAGGAGTGTCCTCTGGCTCTTTGTGTTCCAAATCTTTAACTTGATTCTTGCAATCTTCCATTCTGTTTTTAGGACTCTGTATAATATTTTTTATTTCAGAGAATGTATTCTTTATTTCTAGTTGGTCCCTTTTCATATCCTCATAGGTCTCATTTATTTTATCCGCCTTTTCTAAGAGATTGTTGAACATCCTTATAAGCGTGGTTTTGAACTCTATATCCAGTCGCTTTTTGTCCTCCATTTCTTTCGTTTGTGATCTGTTTCCTCGTTTCAGCATTTTCGCTGCTTCCCTGAGTTGGTAGGTTGGGAGGATCAGCTGTGTCTATGCCAGGAGACAACCTTATTCCACTAGGCTTGGAAACCTGCAAAAGCCTCTCTGAGTTCAGCTTGGATGGGGCAGAGTTTCAGGGTGGAGCCTACAGCCTTGGCTTCCGGTTAGCCCCGCCCTCGGAGGTTCCTGAGTCTCAGTGTACCTCAGTGTCCTTTGGTACTCGCTGCAAACACCTCTGAGAGAAAGGCACCCTAGAGCTTCGTCCGCTACCAGACAGCGTAGTCTCTCCCCCAACAAGCCCACAACTGGGGTTCAGAGCAGTTGGAAGTGGGGTTAAGAACAGTCCGGAGCTTATGTCTCCTTTCCGCCAGGGCGATCTCGCGGCCTAAACAACAGTCTGTCCTCTGTGCGCGCAATGTGTGCGACTCAGGGGCTCTGCTTTTCGCCGCTCCCCTAAGCTTCTGTCTTATAGCCCAGATTCCCTCTGTATGAGGCTGGAGCCCGAGGGTTTTACCCAGGACTGGGGTTCAGTGCAGTCAGAACTGGGGCTCAGCACAGTCCTGAGCTTTTGAGTCCTTCCCGCTGGGGCAATCCAGCAGCTCAGCGAACAGTCCCTCCTTTGCGTGCAAATGTGTGCGACTCCGGGGCTCTGCCTTTCGCTGCCGCTCCGCTGAGCTTCCGCCTTACACCAGTTTCCTTCTGTATGAGCCTGGACCCCAGGGTCTTGCCCAGAACTGGGGTTCAGTGCAGTTGGAGTTGGGGTTCAGCACAGTCCGGAGCTTTTATCTCCTTCCCGCTAGGGAACGCCAGCCAGGCACTCAGCCGCCCCACCTCTCCGGCTCCGTCCTCTCCCCGTGCACACACCGTGTCTCTGTACCTTAGGCTTTTACAGCTCCTCTGATTGTCCTTCTGGTTTTCTCTTTCCTTCTAGTTGTAGAATTCCCAGTCAGTCAACTTTCCTGTAGTTCTGGATAGTGTCCACTCTATATTTTAGTTGTATTTTTTGAAATTGTTGAGTGCGGCTGCAGTTAGGCTTTTACCTCTGCCGCCATCTTGTTGTCGGTCTCATCTCTGCAGTCTTGATGCCTGGAAATACTGCAAAAAAAAAAAAAAATAAACATGGCAAGGAGGATGGGACTGAGGCAATAAACAGAAATATCATAGCGGTTAGCCACAGCCTTCTACGAATTTCCTCGGCTCCTGAGGAAACCCGAGTGGGAGCCCAGGGTTCAAGGTGAAGCCCTACTGGAGTGTGCCCACGCCTGGGGCTTGGTCTTTACCATTGTGTGTGCTTCACATGACTTTGACATGTACCCAGGGCTTTGTTTTGTTGGTGGTGCTGGGATTTTCCTTCTGTTTTGTGGTTTATAAGTGTCAGAGGCAATTTCTTCAGCCGGGACTTGACCCTTCTGTGTCAGGAGAATCAGAAGAACACAAGGGTACAAGCAGACATATGGGACATGCTTTATAACACACAACAGGAGCTACTGTAGGCTGGTCAGGGGCCACTTGCATACATGCCAAAACACTCTCAAACAAAGAGACTTTTTGCCAAATAGAAACATCAGTATTTTGGCTACAGAAAGGCACTTGGTGCACTGTGTGGCTTAATGCATCCTTGTCTTATGCCTTTTCATAGCAACTCAACCTTGAACACTTTGATTAGGATTCCCACACCCAGAGTGACCCTGAACATCCAGAGTACTCTAGACTGGGCCCTATTATAAGTAACATTTTTTTTTTCTTTTCTCTTTCTCTCTTTTTTTTAATACAGAGAGGATGGGATAGGGGAGAGAGAGAAAGATCAATGATGAGAGGGAATCATTGCTCAGCAGCCTCCAGCATGACCCCCACTAGGCATGCAGCCTGCAACCCAGGTATGTGCTCTGTTTGGGAATCAAACCATGACATACGTCCTTGTTCACAGGTCTGTGCTCAACGACTAAGGCACACAGGCTAGGCATAAGTTACATTTTTTATAATACTTTTCCCTCCCATCTCAGTGTATTCACTGTTTTTCAAACACAACATATTTGCTGAGGGACTGAAAGATTAAATTCTGTTTGGCACAGCTGTAGGGAGTATCTAACAACATGGACAAAAACACACATACTTGACCAAATTATACCAATTTAAACAAAATATCTTCATCTCCTATTATTCTCTGACAATATTGTTTGATTCTAGGAAAGCAATGGTATTTCAGTCCATTTTTATTTTATGAAAATATATGCCTTACATTGCCCCTTTATTATCAGGAGAAATTCTAATGTAGCTGAAATTAGGTCTTTAAGACAGCTCCTTGGTTTCAGCTTCAGCTAAGTAATAACTGGCTGACAATTATATCTTCCTAGTGACCTGTTGCAGGAATATTCCTGCAAGACTTCTGGCCGGCCACTACCACCTCTCTTGCCCCCGACCTCTCCTGCTGTGGCGGGCAGTGCTGGGTGCGCCCATGGCCACTGCCACCACCATCTCAAGGGCTTCAAGCACGCTGCCAACACCACCGCTGCTTGCCACGCCTCTCACACCCTACACTCTGTGCCTGTGGCCCCAGGTGCCTCCCTCCACCACTGCACTCCTGGCCCCAACCCTCCCTGATGGGATTGAAGCGAATTCCTCAGTGTGGTGACGGTGGTGAGGAAGGATGCCAGTGAGACAAAGTGAGAGCAGAGGAACGGGAACAGACATGTTTAGTTAAAACAAACAAACAAACAAACAAATAATAAAATAAAAATGCTTGGAGTTGCCCTCTCTAGTTTGGCTCAGTGGATAGAGGATGTGTTTGTGGACTGAGGGGTGCCGAGTTGGATTCCGGCCAAGGGCAAATGCCCAGGTTTCAAGTTCAATCACCAGAGGGGAGCATGCAGGAGGCAACCAGTCAATGAATGATTCTCTCTCATCATTGCTGTTTCTATATCCCTCTCCCTCCTCCTTGCCCGCTGAAATGAAAAGAAACATTGAAAACATAAACCAATTTTGGATGAATGGAAGGATTGAATTGGGAAGTGTTAGTTGAGTTAAATAAAATCCATATGTTGATTAATACATAGATAGTTATGTTATATATTCATTGCTATTTGTTGTTGACTTAAGTTTGAATATTTTATGAATCAAGACATTGAAGGATTTTGGCCGATACCGGTTTGGCTCAGTGGATAGAGCATCGGCCTGCGGACTGAATGATCCCAGGTTCGATTTCGGTCAAGGGCATGTATCTTTGTTCTGGGCACATCCCCAGTAGGAAGTGTCCAAGAGGAAGGTAATCAATGATTCTCTCTCATCAATGTTCCTAACTTATTTCTCTCTCTTCCTCTCTGTAAAATCAATAATATATATATTAAACAGATATATATATATTAAACAGAGAGATTAAAAGATTAACATAAATAATATATTATAATATATTATATATTAACATAAATATTAACATATATTTAAACAGAGAGATTAAAAGATTTACATCACAGTATTATTCAAAACCTTTTTTTCCATTTTGGTATAGACTTATTAATCTTTACATCTATTTCCTGCCTCTCTATGTGCTTGTGAGTGTGAGAAGGAAAAGAGAGATTGTTAGCCAGGAGGGCGCTTCCCCCTTGGACAGGGGAGTGGATGAGCCCAGAACCCGGTCCTCATAACTGTGTTTCATGAACAAACCAACAACCATTCTTTGTGTTCAAGTTCAATGCTTTATTGGAAGGTGAACAGACAGTCCAATCAGTTCTGACAGCAAAGGTAGAGGATCCCAGACTTATGAGGGAGATGCAGGCACAGTTGAAAATCTACCCATAATTCTGAGAAGTAAAGACAGTTGTGGAACAACCCAGCATGAGGTTAGCTGTCCGGTTACTTAGATCCAATGTGGGAGGAGGTCCCCTGTGAGTGCAGAGGCTGAGCTGCTGGGCAGGATCTCAGTAGAAGCCAGAGTATCCGTATCCCCCACAGCAGCACGGGCGCCAGCAGCCACAGCCATACCTTCTGTAGCCACAGCCACAGCCCAGGCCACCGAAGCCACCCCAGCCATAGCCGGAGCCATAGCCATAGCCAAGGCCACCCCAGCCGTAGCCGAGGCCTCCGTAGTAGCTTCCGTAGTAGCTCATGGTGTCAGGGGGAGTGTGTTTCTGTTCAAGATGAGATCCTGAGAGTGAGTGCCAGCGAGTGGGGAGCAGGGAGCTTATATACCTGAGCCAGCAGGTGTTGAGTCACGTGACCATTCCTGAGTTTCATTCCAAGAGATTCCTGGCCCTGAGGCAGCTCGTTAATCTGTGTGCTGACGCCAGAGATGCTCATATTTGTGAAAATTTGGAGCCGGCACAGCTGCCTGGTTAGAGCCCCTGGGACCCATGACAGTTTGTGTGTCTGAGGAGAAGCACATCTGCCTCCACGTCACAGAATAAACACTCACTGAACACAACTCTCCATTCCTCAGCACGTGGCCTTCGTCACGTTGGTTGGCTTTTTCTCATTAATTATTGTGTCCTTGTAATTTGCATATCATTCTTTAGATTGTTCTAACTTACTTTCATCTCAGTTCAAATACTCAGATCCAATTTTAGATTTTTACACCTATGAAATTCCTTAATTGTCAAAGGTATTTCTCTCAAGTGGAACACACACATGAGAAAACCATGGTGATTTCACATATCTTCTTGCAAAATACCCTTTTGGTTACTCAGCACAGTGAAGTGCCTTTCAGAAGCTGAGGGTCTGACCACAACAACAAACTCACACGTGTCACCCCTGGCTGAGCACCCGTTCACAAAGTTCTCCTTAAACATTACCCTCTTTTCAAAACAGAAACCTGTTATCTGAAAACATGGGTGATCTTGTCTTCAGTGGCAGTTGCTTTTTATTTTCTTTCTCTGTTCTTCCTGGAATCCCACCATCTCTGTCCCATCCAACCTCTCTATGTCGTCATTCTGCTCTCAGTCCTCACACTCCCGGACCAGGTCTTCCTCTCTGATCCAGTTCTCCCTTCAGTGCTTCATCCCTGACTCAGGTTTTTAATTTTATCCTGATATTTCTTCTTCATATGTATTTTATTTTTTAAAATTTTTGTTTTTTATTTATTTCAGTGGAAAAAGAGGATAGAGGGATAGAAACATCAATTATTGGAGAATTCATTAATTGGCTGCCTCCTCCCTTCCACATACTGGAGATCAAACCTGCAACTTGGGCATGTGCCCTGACCAGTAATCACAATGAACTGTGACCTCCTGGTTCGTAGGTCAGTGCTCAACCACTGAGACACACTGGCTGATTGTATCTATACATTCTTTACCAGTTCTCTGTGTCCTGCCCCTCAAGTTCTTTTCACCAATCCGCAAACACCTTTACCGTATCCTTTATTTCAGAATAGTTGGCATGCAATCTGAAATGGGTTGTATTAGTCACAATAGAATGACTCAGCATGTGTATCCCTCACAATGGCCGCCCCAGTAATGACCAGGCAATCACCTGTCACTGTGCAAACTTCTCACAGCATTACCGACCCTCTGCCCCTTTCCCTTCTCACTGAACCCCAAACATTTTCAATAAGATATTCCAATTGTTCAGGTTTCTAAATTATAAAGACGTCTCAACTCTTAAGATTACGTAATACTGTAATCAGAGTCTCTGCAATCTGGATGTCTTGAAATGCTGCAAAAAATAAACATGGCAGCGAGGATGGGACTGAGAAGAACAGAAATATCATAGAGGTTAGGCGCCAGCTTCTGCGAATTTCCTCGGATCCTGAGGAAACCCCAGTGGGAGCCCAGGGTTCAAGGTGACATCCTACCGGAGTGTGCCCACGCCTGGTCTTGGTCTTTACCATTGTGTGTGCTTCCCATGTACCCAGGGTTCTGTTTTGTAGGTGGTGCTGGGGTTGTTTTTGTTGTTGTTGTTGTTCTGTTTTGTGGTTTGTAAATGTCAGATGCAAGCTCCTCACCCGGGATTTGAATCTTCTGGTTGAGGGGGATTTGAAGGACACGAGGGTACAAGCAGGGATGTGGGACATGCTTTATTTCACACAACAGCAGCCACTGAAAACTGGCCAGTGGCTCCTACATACATGCCCACACAAAGAGGCTTTTTCCAAATAGAAACATCAGTATTTTGGCTACAGAAAGGCACTTGGGTCACTGTTTGGCTTAACGTATCCTTGCAAATCTACCTTGAACACTTTGATTAGGATTCCCACACTCAAGAGTGACCCTGAACATCCAGAGTATTCTAGACCAGGCCCCATAATAAGTAATATTTTTTTTCTTTTCTTTCTCTCTCTTTTTCCTTAAATCAGAGAGGAAGGGAGAGGGAGAGAGAGGTGAAAACATTAATGATGAGAGGGAATCATTGATCATCAGCCTCCTTCATGACCCCCACTGGGGACTGAGCCTGTAACCCAGGCGTGTGCCCTGACCGGGAATCACACCATGACCTCCTGGTTCACAGGTCGATGCTCAACCCCTGAGGCACCCAGGCCGGGCATAAGTTACGTTTTTTGATTATACATTTCCCTCCCATAGGAATGTATTCACTGCTTTTCAAACACAACATATTTGCTGAGGGACTGAAGGATTAAATTCTGTCTGCCACAGCTGTAGGGAGTATCTAACAGCATATACTCAAGCACACATACTTGACCAAATTATACCAATTTAAACAAAATATCTTCATCTTATATTATTCTCTGATGATATTATTTGATTTTAGGAAAGCAATGGTATTTCAGTATATGCTTTTTTTATTTCATAAAAAATATATGCCCTGTGTTGCCTCATTTTTATCAGGAGAAATTCAGATTTTGCTGTGTCTCAGTGGATAGAGGATCGGTCTGTGGACTGAAGGGTCCCATGTTTGATTCCGGACAAGGGCACATGCCCAGGTTGCAGGCTCCATCACCAGAGTTAACATACAAGAGACAACCAGTCAATGAATGATTCTTTCTCATCCTTGATGTTTCTGTCTCCCTCTCCTTCCTCCTTGCTCTCTGAAATTAAAAGCAAAATTAAAAACATAAACCAATTTTGAATGAATGTAAGAATTGAATTAGAAAATGCTAGTTGAGGTAAATAAAATCTATATGTTGAATCTTACAAGCAGCAAGAGAAAAGCAGTTGGTTACCTATAAGGGAGCACCCATACGACTATCAGCTGATTTCTCAACAGAAACCATGCAGGCCAGAAGGGAGTGGCAAGAAATATTCAAAGTGATGAATAGGGAGAACCTACAACCAAGATTACTGTATCCAGCAAAGTTATCATTCAGAATTGAAGGGCAGATAAAGAGCTTCACAGATAAGAAAAAGCTAAAGGAGTTCATCACCACCAAACCAGTATTATATGAAATGCTGAAAGGTATTACTTAAGAAGAGGAAGAAGGTCAAGTGAATTAAAAATCTCAGGAATAGAATAAACTGGTGAATATAATAGAATTAGGGGCAAAGAAAGGGAATGGATAGATAATTATCAGGGTGAAGGGGTGTGGGGTGCAGAAAGAGACTGGATTAAAATTGTATAACCTATGGATGAGGACAATAGTGGGGGGAGGGGGTAAGGGCAGAGGGTGGGGTGGGAATCAGGTGGAAGGGAGCTATGGGGGAGAAAAAGGAGAAACAATTGTAATAATCTGAGCAATAAAGATTTATTTAAAAAAAATAAATAAATAAATAAATAAATATCAAAAAAAAAAAAATAAAAAAAAAAAAAAAAAAATAAAATCTATATGTTGATAAATAAATAGATAGGTAAGTTAAATATTCATAGTTCTTTGTTGTTGCCTTATATCTGAATATTTTACAAATAAAATCAAGAGATAGAAATATTTAAATCACTGCATCTTTCAAAACTTTGTTTGCATTTCAGAGTGGACTTATTAATCTTTACATCTATTTCCTGCCTGTCTGCATGCTTGTGAGTGTGAGAAGAAAAAGATTGTTCACCAGAAAGGGTGCTTCCCCCTTGGACAGTGGAGTGGATGTGCCCAGAACCACATCCTCATAATTGTGTTTCATGAACAAACCAACAACCGTTCTTTGTTTTCAAGTTCAATGCTTTATTGGAAGGTGAACAGACAGTCCAATCAGTTCTGACAGCAAAGGTAGAGGATCCCAGGCTTATGAGGGAGATGCAGGCACAGTTGACAATCTACCCATAATTCTGAGAAGTAAAGACGTTTGTGGAACAACCCAGCATGAGGTTAGCTGTCCGGTTACTCAGGTCCAATGTGGGAGGAAGTCCCCTGTGAGTGCAGATGCTGAGCTGCTGAGCAGGATCTCAGTAGAAGCCAGAGTATCCGTATCCCCCACAGCAGGGACGCCAGCAGCTGTAGCTTCTGTAGCCATAGCCACAGCCCATGCCACCAAGGCCGCCCCAGCCATAGCCGGAGCCATAGCCACAGCCCATGCCACCGAAGCCACCCCAGCCATAGCCGGAGCCATAGCCAGAGCCAAGGCCACCCCAGCCGTAGCCGAGGCCTCCGTAGTAGCTGCCATAGTAGCTCATGGTGTCAGGGGGAGTGTGTTTCTGTTCAAGAGGAGATCCTGAGAGTGAGTGCCAGCCAGTGGGGAGCAGGGAGCTTATATACCTGAGCCAGCAGGTGCTGAAGCACATGCCACCTGTTTTGTGTCATCCGTGTCACCCTCATTGACGTAACACCAACCTCTGAGGAGCCCGCCTGCTCATCAAAGGGTCTCGCCTGCGTTGCTGCCAAGTCAGCGTGTTCCTCACACACATGGCGTCTCTTTTATGAGGAGAAATTGCTGCATCTTCAAAGCTGGACACACCAGCCGAAGCACCATCCCTCAGAGCCACGCGCGTTACGTAACACGTGGTGTATTTTAGGGTCGGTGTTGCTTCATCTCAGGCTCGCCTCGGGTTGTTATGGCTCCCTGACGGTCAGGAGACCTTGGTCAGATCGGGTCTGGGATAACCCTGTGCTTCTCTCAGGGGCTCCGTGCTCCTGGGTGCGGTCGCTGGGTCAGGCCCTGGCACCTCTGACCCCCCCAAGCCCCGCCCCGGCTGGGGCCCTCGCGTGGACCTTCGGAAACAAGAGTGGGACCAGGGCATCCTCCTTCCACCATGCCATGGCCGTGGCTCTCATCACCATCGCCCTTGTGTGCTTTGCTTACCAGTTGGGAAGCAAACAGCATTTGGGTTAATAACACGGGGAAAGAGTGTTCACCTCGGGGAGGCGGATCAAGGCAATCAGCAGTGTGCTCAGAAGCCCTTTCCCACCCTCCCTCTGGCCGGTCACCTGCTCCCAGTGCTCCCAGAACTGGCATTCTCAGAGAGACTTTTAACCATGGACTTCATTTCCACACGAGAGACAAAACTAGTCGGTCTTTCTTCCCGGTGTCATACATGCAATATCTATGTATCTATGTATCTACGTATGTAAACAGTAATATGCAAATGAGCCGGGCGTCACGACCAGCTCAGGAGGAGCTAGGTGTGCAGCTGGGCAGGAGGGCACAGCGTGCTGCCCCCAGGGGTGGGGAGTGCTATGAGCAGCCACTGCACGGCAGGGAGCACGCCCCTGGTGGCTGGTGGGAGAAAGCAGCCTGGGTCCAGGATGCCGGAGGGAAGCGGGTGCCAGCAGCCAGGGAAGGAAGGCCCACTCGTGCACGAATCCCAGTGCATCGGGCCTCTAGCGTAGTACACAAGGCCAATATGCTAAGTGTACAACCGTACCACTGGTCACTAGGACACTCACTGACCACCAGGGGGCAGAGCTCAATGCAGGGGCTGCTGAGCTACAGTGACCTGGCAGCGGCGGTTCTCGGATGAGGCACCCCAAAACCAGAGAGGAGGGAGCCATTCCTCGCTGGGCCGTGCCATTCCACCTTCAGTGGTGGGTGATGTTGTTGCTGGGCCACTGTAGGCCCTGAATCTGGTTACTGCTCACGTGTGCTTGCGTTCCACACCCTGTACGACAGCGGCTTTGCAGAGTGCCCTCTCCCACCCTGGGACCCCTCGGGGGATGTTGGAGAGCCGGTTTTGGCCCGATCCCCCCAGGGCACATCGAGGGACCCCACCTGCTGGAGGGACCCTGCTCACTCCGCTGACACCGGGAGAGACAAGGGAGGTTGGCTCCAGGATGTGTCTGGAGCATCTCGCCCAGTCCTGCTCCACCACCCACCTCCTAATGGATTTTCTTTCAATGTGCACGAATCTGTGCACCGGATCACTAGTGATAATATGTGTTTGAGGACAGGATACATGGTTTTTGCTTTTATTTCAGATATTTTTATTTTATGAAATATTTTAAACACAACCAAAGACAGACTAAATATTACAGCGGCGAGCATCACACACCCATTCCCTAGAACTCACACTTGTTAATATTTTGATATAATTTTTTCATATTTATATTTTTGAGTGTTCTAAAATGATTTAAAGTTTCTTCTTATTATTTTACTTTTAAATTAACAATATGATTTCCAAGGGGTGATATATTTAAAAACTAACCTGAAGCTTGATTATCATCACACAGCCTTTACCCTTCATACCTAAATCCCTGTGTCTGGGTGGGAAGAAAGGAGAGGTAACAGTCAGGAGGAGTGGGAAGAGGAGGAAGAGAAGAAGGAGGAGGTAGAGAAGGAGGAGGAGGAAGAGAAGGAGGAGAATGAGAAGAAGGAGGAAGAGAAAGAGAAGGAGGGGGAGAAAGAGGGGAAGAAAGAGAAGGAGGAAGAGGAGGAGGATGGGGAGGAGAAGGGGGAGGAGAATAGGGGAGAAGGAGGAAGAAGGAAAAGGAGAGAAGAAAGTGAGAAGGAGGAGGGCCACCGTCACATGAAATAGACACGTTGGCCAATGTCTCAGCATAGAAGAACGCACGGCACTGATGATGAGATTCACCCATCACAGCGAAGACTGTAAGGGAAGGAGTGACGCTCACTCCCATTTCCTGGGTCGGAGAGAGTTCATCCTCAGACCCAGAGCCTGAGAGCGGGCTGTGCTGGAGGTGAGCAGCGTCCCTCCCACAGGGACCTGGGTCCCTGTAAAGCTCCCTCCCAATCGCCCGCTCAGCTCCCCGAGTTCTCTCCCCGTCACTGTCAGGGCCAGGCGCCCCAGAGAGGGCTGGGCGCTGGGGCAGGAGGACGGAGCATGGGGGGTGAAGGGGAAGGGGGTGCTTTCTCGATGAGTCGGCCTCGCAGGAGACAAAGCCCAGAAACTGTGGATGGTCAGATCGCTTCCCCCGTGGACAGGGGAGTGGATGAGCCCATAACCACATCCTCATAACTGTGTTTCATGAACAAAACAAAACCATTCTCTGTGACCAAGATCAATGCTTTATTGGATGGTGAACAGATAGTCCAATCAGTTCTGACAGCAAAGGTAGAGGATCCCAGGCATATGAGGGAGAAGTTGAAAATCTACCCATAATTCTGAGAAGGAAAGATGGTTGTGGAACAACCCAGCATGAGGTTAGCTGTCCGGTTACTTAGATCCAATGTGGGAGGAAGTCCCCTGTGAGTGCAGATGCTGAGCTGCTGGGCAGGATCTCAGTAGAAGCCAGAGTATCCGTATCCCCCGCAGCAGCACGGGCGCCAGCAGCCACAGCCATACCTTCTGTAGCCACAGCCACAGCCCAGGCCACCGAAGCCACCCCAGCCATAGCCGGAGCCATAGCCATAGCCAAGGCCACCCCAGCCGTAGCCGAGGCCTCCGTAGTAGCTGCCATAGTAGCTCATGGTGTCAGGGGGAGTGTGTTTCTGTTCAAGACGAGATCCTGAGAGTGAGTGCCAGCCAGTGGGGAGCAGGGAGCTTATATACCTGAGCCAGCAGGTGCTGAGTCACGTGGCCATTCCTGAGTTTCATTCCAAGAGATTCATGGCCCTGAGGCAGCTCATTAATCTGTGTGCTGACGCCAGAGATGCTCGTATTTGTGAAAATTTGGAGCCGGCACAGCTGCCTGGTTAGAGCCCCTAGAACCCCATGACAATGTGTGTGTCTGAGGAGAAGCACATCTGCCTCCACGTCACAGCTTAAAAATTCTCTAAAATAGTGTTTTCATTGGGACGCATATGGCATCACCACAGCCTGATGGGGTCCTCTCGCTGAATGCTCTGTGGCTTCTCATTTGCGTGCCTTTCTTTGGATTATCGTGTCTGAATTCCATCCTGGTCACAGCCACCAACCAAGTGTCACATTCTTTACTCTGTCCAGTTTGCTGTCAAATTCACTTCTCAAGTAGAAAACACACACACACACACACACACACACACACACACACACACACACACTCACACACACACTCAAACACTCATTCACTCATTCACTCATTCACTCACACACAAACACACTCACACACATTTATACACACACTCACATACACATTCATACACACACACACAGACACACACACACACGTGTAAATGACTCAGCTTGGTGTACCCTCTTGTGAAATACCCGTTTGGTTACAGCGCAGTAAAGGTTGTCTCAGAAGCGGAGGATCTGACCACAGAACAAACTCCACCATACAAGGCCAGTCTGAGCACATTTCCAAAAGCATTTCCTGTACACGAACTCCCTCTTTCCCAGGATGGGAAGTCTCACCTGTCCCCTCAGAGGACGGCAGCCATCTGCTGTGGCTCCACGGTGCGTCTCTGAGGACTTGACCGGAGCATCTCTCAGCCGCCCGTGGCCGTCCCGCCGGCGAGTCCTCCTCGGAGACGGGTCTGGTCAGGCCCTGCGCCCCTCTCCCGGCGGGTCCTGGTCTTCGGGGGGTTGAGCTGGGTGAGTCTGTGTAGATTCCGGAAACCAGACCCTACCAGACGTGTCATTGGCGAAGATCTTGGTCCTCACTGGACGCGTCTCAGTTTGCTGTGGGCTCCCTTTGCCCAGAAGCGTTCAGTCTGATGCCGTCCCACTGGTTATATTTCCCCCATAGTCCGTGCCCCGGGAGGCTGTGGGCAAGCACGTCAGAGATGTTACCGCCGTGTCGTCTAGGGTTTGTTCGGTTTCGTGACTTCTCTTTCAGTCCCGTATCCACTTGGAGTTTGTTCCTGTGTGGGGTCCACTGTGGGAAGTGGTGGGAAGCCTCCTCAAGAAGTTAAAAGGGGACGGATGGTCTTGTGACCCGCAGCTCACCCCCTGGGACGCACCTAAGGGCCCGAAGCACTGCGTGGGGAGACTGTGGGCCCACGTTCACGGCGGGTGGCTCTCAGCAGCGGAGCCCTGGGAACGGCCACGTGCCCAGGCAGACGCGCGGCGTGGAAGCTGTGCTGACCCGCACCGTGGAATACCATGCAGCTGAGAAAACGATGGAGAGCCGACCCTTGGCGCCAGCACTCGTGGGCCCGGAGCGTGTCACCTCCACTGAACTAAGCGAGTCAGAGAGACGGCTTCACACGTGGGGTCCAATGAACCAAGTGAACTGACAAACAGATGCAGAGGCGTGGCAGCCTGGACACACTGGCGCTGTCAGAGCCGAGGGAGGCGTGGCTGAAACGCCGTGAAAGCATGAGACCAAAAGAGCCATAAACGTAGCACACAGACACAGAGAGCATGTGGTGCCCACAGAGGGAACGGGGGTGGGGAGCTGGGGGAGGGGGTGGCCAGAGTCTTCCTTCATTTGGCACCGCCCCCCTGTGGTCAGCACACATCATAGCGAGCGATCAAACTCCTGGTCTCCTGGTGGAACTCCCAAGGGGACACTTGGCATACTAGCCTTTTATATAAAGAGATTGTATCAATATCTGTTCATGCCCATTTTATCAGCAGAATTCAGATTTCTCTGAAATCCATATTTCTAAGAGAGCTTTCTGGACTCAGCTGTGTTTGTCATCAGTCTCAGCTAAGCCATAAACAAGCTCGCAGTTACGTCTTGCTGTTTCTTCCCCCGATGGGACTGAAGCTGGTACCTCAGTGTGCCGATGGTGGTGAGGAAGGATGCCCGTGAGGCACAGTGAGAGCCGAGGAACGGGAACAGACACGTTCAGTTAAAATGGTGGAGTTCAAAGACCTCATGTGGAAGAAACTCACCCCAATCCACAGTTGGCTTCTTGATGACAAAGAAGATGGCTGAGATCATGTGCTCAGAGCCCAACACAGCGTGTGGGATTTCACAGAACAGGAGTCGGGTGCAGATGGTGGCCTCACCACCAGCCCGTGATAAACCCCGTTCTGGTATCACTTGAACAAATGGGAGGACTGAGCTGAGAAATAGTAGTTACAGAAAACACATGTGTGATAAGAAAATATATTGCTGTTACATTGTCCCTGCTTTCTCTTATTGATTTAAATCTGAATGCTGTCCAAATAGAAGCAAGAAATGGATAAATATAAAGGCACTGACATTTCAAAACCATGTTTTTCATTTAAGAGTAGTCTTACTAATCTTTATATCTATTTGTCTACCTCTCTGCATCCTGGTGGGTGTGTGAAAGAAAAATGATTTTCAGCCAAGGAGATGGCTTCCCCCTTGGACAGTGGAGTGGATGTGCCCAGACCCATGACCTCATACTTGTGTTTCATGAACAAACCAACAACCACTCTCTGTGTTCAAGGTCAATGCTTTATTGGAAGGTGAACAGACAGTCCAATCAGTTCTGACAGCAAAGGTAGAGGAGCCCAGGATTATGAGGGAGATGCAGGCACAGTTGAAAATCTACCCATAATTCTGAGAAGTAAAGATGTTTGTGGAATAACCCAGCATGAGGTTAGCTGTCCGGTTACTTAGACCCAATGTGGGAGGGAGTCCCCTGTGAGTGCAGATGCTGAGCTGCTGGGCAGGATCTCAGTAGAAGCCAGAGTATCCGTATCCCCCACAGCAGCACGGGCGCCAGCAGCCACAGCCATACCTTCTGTAGCCACAGCCACAGCCCAGGCCACCGAAGCCACCCCAGCCATAGCCGGAGCCATAGCCATAGCCAAGGCCACCCCAGCCGTAGCCGAGGCCTCCGTAGTAGCTGCCATAGTAGCTCATGGTGTCAGGGGGAGTGTGTTTCTGTTCAAGAGGAGATCCTGAGAGTGAGTGCCAGCCAGTGGGGAGCAGGGAGCTTATATACCCGAGCCAGCAGGTGCCGGATCACGTGTAGCCCATCTTGTGTTATTTTTGTTGTTATTGCATCTGCATAACGAAGTCCTTAATTCTTCCTGCCCTCACTCAGGGAGAGGCCCACCCTCTCATTAAAATGTCTGAAATGTCTTTGTAGTGGAGGTAGCGTGGCTCTTCACGGTGGTTTTATCACTTCATCAGCTCACATGGTCCACACGTTACATGTATGTCAGCTCAGTGCCCCTCACGCCTCGTTGCATCAGGTCCCGAGAAGGAATGCCGTGTGTTCAAATGCGGGCGTGCCAGACCCAGGACGGTCTTCCCGCCCCGCCTGCCAGTCCCACCCTGTGGCTCTGAGTCCCGCGGTGACCACGTGGGTCCGGACGGGTCTCTGTGCTTCACAGCAGGGAAAGGTGCCACGTTGGGTGAGTGGGAATCTCTGTGCTTCCCCGAGCCTTCCTGTGCTCTGTACTCTGCTCAGGAACCAAAGCCTGTCTGTGTAAAAGGGGAGATGGCACAGCGCGTGAGAGACCGGGGGAGGCGGTGGGCGGAGAGGCCGGGGGGGGGGGTGAGGGTGGCCGCCTGAGGCAGCCCCGGGGGAGGCTGGTCCCGGAGGAGAGGCGCCGATGGCGGACGGGCTCTGATCAGCCTCCACCGGCCTCGGACGGCAGGCCTTGCTCACCGCCATCGGCTCTGTGTCTCAGAACAACGTTATTGAGATCAATTGTGCAAAGAAGCCTGTGGAACAACCAAAGACCAAAGAGTACACAGCCCCCTGGCTGGTGTGGCTCCGTGGTTGAGCGTCAACCTATGAACCAGGAGGTCACGGTTCAATTCCTGGTCAGGGCACAGGCCCGGGTTGCGGGCTCCATCCCCAGTGTGGGGTGTGCAGGAGGCAGCCAATCAGTGATTCTCTCTCATCATTGATGCTCTCTCTCATCATTGATCTCTCTCTCTCCTCTCTCACCTTGATCTTCCTCTCTGGAATCAATAAAGATATACTTAAAAGAAATCATGCACAGTGGATTTATGTAATCATCATGGACCAATACTGGCCATCGTTTGTGACGAGCAGTAATGGCTTCCATTCTGCACAGCAGGTGAAGAGTGGAAAGAGTCCCGTTACCATGGTCACCGTTCTGCGAGGAAAGGAAGCAGGTCTTGGGCTCCCTCCTCGGGTTTTTCTGGAGCCACGGGAGCCGTGGGTTCTCGCTGCCTCCCCAGGGTCTGCCCCCTCTCTGAACAAGACGGAGCCCACGTTCCAGACGGAGGGAGGGCCCCACAAAAGGAGATGGTGATGCACAGAACTGTATCCCCCACAGAACTATATCCCCCACAGAACTGTATCCCCCACAGAACTGTGCATCAGACCTGTTTCTCTGACTCAGTTTGTAAGTGGACCACAGCAACCAGAGGAAGTGCAGCAGCTAAGACGCCAGATGGAAGGAACTTTTTTTTTTTTAATGAACTCTAGAAGGAATGTTTTTCTTTCTTTTTTTCCTTTTTTAATTTTATTGATTTTTCACAGAGAGGAAGGTAGAGGAACAGAGAGTTAGAAACATCGATGAGAGAGAAACATCAACCAGCTGCCTCTTGCATACCCCCCACAGGGGGATGTGCCCGCAACCAATGTACATGCCCCTGACCAGAATCAAACCCGGGACCCTTCAGTCCGCAGACCGACGCTCTACCACTGAGCCAAACCGGTTTCAGCTGGAAGGAGCTTTTAATGAGACGTGAATGGGACTGGACTGGCAGGCGGGGCGTGAAGACCGTTCTGGGTCTGGCACGCCCGCGTTTGAACACACGGCATTCCTTCCCGGGACCTGATGCAACGACCGCGCCATGGCTCCCCCGACGTGAGGGGCACTGAGCTGACATACATGTAACGTGTGGACCATGTGAGCTGATGAAGTGATAAAACCACCGTGAAGGGCCACGCTACCTCCACTACAAAGACATTTCAGACATTTTAATGAGAGGGCGGGCCCCTCCCTGAGTGAGGGCAGGAAGAATTAAGGACTTCGTTATGCAGATGCAATAACAACAAAAATAACACAAGATGGGCTACACGTGATCCGGCACCTGCTGGCTCGGATATATAGCTCCCTGCTCCCCACTGGCTGGCACTCACTCTCAGGATCTCATCTTGAACAGAAACACACTCCCCCTGACACCATGAGCTACTATGGCAGCTACTACGGAGGCCTCGGCTACGGCTGGGGTGGCCTTGGCTATGGCTATGGCTCCGGCTATGGCTGGGGTGGCTTTGGTGGCCTGGGCTGTGGCTGTGGCTACAGAAGGTATGGCTGTGGCTGCTGGCGTCCGTGCTGCTGTGGGGGATATGGATACTCTGGCTTCTACTGAGATCCTGCCCAGCAGCTCAGCATCTGAACTCACAGGGACCTCCTCCCACATTGGATCTAAGTAACCGGACAGCTAACCTCATGCTGGGTTATCCCACAAACGTCTTTCCTTCTCAGAATTATGGGTAGATTTTCAACTGTGCCTGCATCTCCCTCGTAAGCCTATGATCCTCTACCTTTGCCGTCAGAACTGATTGGACTGTCTGTTCACCTTCCAATAAAGCATTGACCTTGAACACAGAGAATGGTTGTTGGTTTGTTCATGAAACGCAATTATGAGGTCATGGTTCTGGGCACATCCACTCCACTGTCCAAGGGGGAATTTCCCTTCCTGGCTAACAATCTTTCTTTTCCTTCTCACACTCACAAGCATACAGACAGGCAGGAAATAGATATAAAGATTAATAAGCCTAGACTGAAATGCTAAAACATTTTGAAAGGTCTAATGATTTAAATCTTTCTATCTCAATTTCATTCACAAAATATTCAGATGTAAGGCAACAACAAAGAACTATAAATGTTTAGCAATACCTATCTATTTATCAACATACAGATTTTATTTACCTCAACTAACATTTTCCAATTCAATCCTTCCATTCATTCAAAATTGGTTTATGTTTTCAATTTTGCCTTTAATTTCAGAGAGCAAGGAGGAGGGAGAGGGAGGTAGAAACATTAAGGATGAGAGAATCATTCATTGATTAGTTGTCTCCTTCATGGACCCTCTGGTGATGGAGCCTGAAACATGGGCATGTGCCCTTGGTTTGGAATCAAACTCGGGACCCTGGAGTCCACAAACCGATCCTCTATCCACTGAGACACAGCAAAATATGAATTTCTCCTGAAACAAAATGGGGCAACACAGGGCATATATTTTTGATGAAATAATAAAACAGATGGGCTGAAGTATCAATGCTTTCCCAGAATCAAATCATATCCTCAGAGAGTAATATAAGATGAAGATAGTTTGATTAAATTGGTAAAATTTGGTCAAATATGTGTGCTGGCATCTGTGCTATTAGATACTCCTTACAGCTGTGCAGACAGAATTTAATCCTGAGTGACTCAGAAAATCTGTTTTGTCTGAAAAACAGTGAGTATATTCAGATAGGAGGGAAATGCATTATAAAAATGTAACTTATGCCCAGCCTGTGTGACTCACTGCTTTAGCATCGACCTGTGAACCAGGTCACGATTTGATTCCCAGAGAGGGCACATGCCTAGGATCAGGCTGGATCTCCAGTGGGGTTCATGTAAGAGGCTGCTGATCAATGATTCCCTCTCATGTTTCTATCTCTCTCTCTCCCTCTTCCTACCGCTCTATATTAAGGAAAAAGAAAGAGAAAATAAGAGAAAAAATATGTGTTACTTATTATGGTGCTCGGTCTAGAATACTCTGGATGTTCAGGGTCACTCTGAGTGTGGGAATCTAAATCAAAGTGCTCAAGGTTGAGTTGCTATGTGCAGACATGAGGCAAGGATGCATTAAGCCATACATTGGACCCAAGTGCCTTTCTGTAGCCAAAATACTAATGTTTCTATTTGGCAAAAAGCCTCTTTCCTTTGATCATGTATGTAAGGAGCCTCTGACCAGCCTGCAGTGGCTGCTGTTGTGTGTAATAAAGCATGTCCCATAGGTCTGCCTGTACCCTCCTGTCCTTCTGATTCCCCCAATTAGAAGAGTCATTTCCAGCTTCAGAACTTGCATCTGACATTCATAAACCTCAAAACAGAATAAAAATCCCAGCACACCTACAAAACAGAGCCCTGGGTGCATGTTAAGGTCATGGGAAGCACACACAATGGTAAAGACCAAGCCCAGGTGTGGGCACACTCCGGTAGGGCTTCACCTTGAACCCTGGGCTCCCACTCGGGTTTCCTCGGGAGCCAAGGAAATTCACAGAAGCTGGCACCTAACCTCTATGATGTTTCTGTTTTTGTCTCAGTCCCATGCTCGCTGCATGTTTAATTTTTGCAGCATTTCCAGGCATCAAGTAATGCTGTGAGAAGTTTGCACAGTGACAGGTGATTGCCAGGTCATTACTGGGGTGGCCATTGTGAGGGATACACATGCTGAGTCATTATATTGTGACTAATGCAACCCATGTCAGATTGCATGCCAACTATTCCGAAATAAAAGTTAAAGTGAAAGTGTTTGCTGATTGGTGAACAGAAAATAAGGGGCAGGTCACAGAGAACTAGTAAAGAATATATGGACACAACCGGCAAGTGTGTCTCAGTGGTTGAGCACTGACCTATGACCCAGGAGGTCACAGTTCAGTGTGATTCCTGGTCAGGGCACATGCCAATGTTGCAGCCTTGATCCTGTGTATGTGGCAAGGAAGAGACAGGCAATTAATGATTTTTCTGTCATCATTGATGTTTCTATCTCTCTCCATCCTCCTTTTCCTCTGAAATTAATAAAAACAAAATTTTAAAAGGAATAAAATTCATATAAAGAAGAAATATCAGTATAAAATTAAAAACTGAGTAACAGGATGAAGTACTGATGAGAGAACTGGATCAGAGAGGGAGACCTGGTCCGTGGGAGTGTGTGGGACTGAGAGCAGAATGATGACACAGAGAGGCTGGATGGGACAGAGGATGGTGGGATTCCAGGAAGAACAGAGAAAGAAAATAAAAAGCAACTGCAACTGAAGACAAGATCTCCCATGTTTTCAGATAACAGGTTTCTGTTTTGAAAAAGAGGGTAATGTTTAAGGAGAACTTTGTGAACAGGTGCTCAGCCTGGGGTGACAGGTGTGAGTTTGTTGTTGTGGTCAGACCCTCACCTTCTGAAAGGCACTTCACGGTGTTGAGTGACCAAAAGGGTATTTTGCAAGAAGATATGTGAAATCACCATGGTTTTCTCATGTGAGTGTTCCATTTGAGAGAAATACTTTTGACAATTAAGGAACTTCATGGGTGTCAGAATCTTATGTTGGATCTGAGTATTTGAACTGATATGAAAGTAAGATAGGACAATCCAAAGAATGTTATGCAAATTACAAGGACACATATGTAATGAGAACACGCCAGCCATCATGACAAAGGCCACACACTTAGGAATGGAGAGTTGTGTTCAGTGAGTGTTTATTCTGTGACGTGGAGGCAGACGTGCTTCTCCTCAGACACACACACTGTCATGGGTTCCAGGGGCTCTAACCAGGCAGCTGTGCCGGCTCCAAATTTTCACAAATATGAGCATCTCTGGCATCAGCAAACAGATTAATGAGCTGCCTCAGGGCCAGAAATCTCTTGGAATGAAATTCAGGAATGGTCACGTGACTCAGCACCTGCTGGCTCAGGTATATAAGCTCCCTGCTCCCCACTGGCTGCACTCACTCTCAGGATCTCATCTTGAACAGAAACACACTCCCCCTGACACCATGAGCTACTACGGAAGCTACTATGGAGGCCTCGGCTACGGCTGGGGTGGCCTTGGCTATGGCTATGGCTCCGGCTATGGCTGGGGTGGCTTCGGTGGCCTGGGCTGTGGCTGTGGCTACAGAAGGTATGGCTGTGGCTGCTGGCGTCCGTGCTGCTATGGGGGATACGGATACTCTGGCTTCTACTGAGATCCTGCCCAGCAGCTCAGCATCTGCACTCACAGGGGACTCCCTCCCACATTGGATCTAAGTAACCGGACAGCTAACCTCATGCTGGGTTATTCCACAAACATCTTTACTTCTCAGAATTATAAGTAGATTTTCAACAGTGCCTGCATCTCCCTCATAAGCCTGGGATCCTCTACCTTTGCTGTCAGAACTGATTAGACCGTCTGGTCACCTTCCAATAAAGCATTGAACTTGAAAACAAAGAATGGTTGTTGGTTTGTTCATGAAACACAATTATGAGGACGTGGGTCTGGGCACATCCACTCCACTGTCCATGGGGGAAGCGCCCTCCTGGCTAACAATCTTTCTTTTCCTCTCACACTCACAAGCACATAGAGAGGCAGGAAATAGATGTAAAGATTAATAAGTCTACACCGAAATGGAAAAATGGTTTGAAATGACCAGTACTTAAAATATATAAATCTTTGGATTTTATTCATAAAACATTCAGACTTAAGTCAACAACAAATAGCAATGAATATTGAACTTAATCTATCTAGTTATCATCCTATAGATTTAATTTAACTAATCTAATATTTTCCAATTCAATTCTTCCATTCATTCAAAATTGGTTTATGTTTTCTATGTTTCTTTTAATATCAGAGGGCAAGGAGGAGGGAGAGGGATATAGAAATATCAAGGTTGTGAGAGAGTCATTCATTGACTGGTTACCTCCTGCATGCCCCTCCTCTGGTGATTGAGCCTGCAACCTGGGCATGTGCCCTTGGCTGGAAAACAACTCGGCACCCCTCAGTCCACAGACCCATCCTCTATCCACTGAGCCAAACTAGAGAGGGCAACTCCAATCATTTTCAACTAAACGTGTCTGTTCCCTTTCCTCTGCTCTCACTGTGTGAGATTCTTCCTCACCACCATCACCACACTGAGGAATTAACTTCAATCCCATCAGGGAAAGAAACCCCAAGTCATAATTGTGAACCAATTATTGTTTATCTGACGCTGAAAACAAAGAGCTTTCTTATAAATCTAAATTTCAGGAGGATCTTAATTACTTTTGATTAAAATGGGGTATCATGGGAGATATAGTTTTGATGAACTAAATGGTGGACTGAATCAGCGGTCACCAAACCTTTGGCTCTCACTGACCATCAGTGGGTGAGCACCGGACTGAAATACCAATGCTTTCCTAGGATCAAGTAATATTGTCAGAGAATAAGATAAGATAAAAATATTTTGTTTCAATTGGTATAATTTGTCAAATATGTGTGCTTGCATCTATGCTGTTAGATACTCCCTACAGCTGTGCAGACAGAATTTAAACCTTCAGTCACTCAGAAAATACATTTTGTTTGAAAAATAGTGAATACAGTGAGATGGAGGGATATGTGTTATCCAATATGTAACTTATGTCCAACATGCATGCCTCAGGGGTTGAGCATAGACCTATGAACACGGACATCATGGTTTGATTACCGAACAGGTCACAGGCCGGGTTGCAGACTGGATCTCCAGTGTGGGGTCATGTAGGAGGCAGCTGATCAATGATTCCCTCTCATCACTGATGTTTCTATCTCTCCCTCCCTCTCTCTTCTTCTCTGTATAAAAGAAAGGAAGAAAGAAACAAAAAGGGAAAAGTTGTTAGTTATAGTAAGACTATCTGGATGTTCACTCCCAGTGTTTGAGTCATAATCCAAGTGTTCAGGATGAGTTGCTATGTGCAGACATAAGGCCAGGAAGCACCAACCCATACACGGCCTCCACCGGCCTTTTTGTAGCCAAAACAGTGATGTTTCTATTTATCAAACAGCCTCTTTTCTCTGAGCGTGGGGCATGTATGTATGAGCCACTGACCAGCCTGCAGTGGCCGCTGTTGTGTGTAATAAAGCATGTCCCATATGTCTGCTTGTACGCTCATGTCCTTCCAATCCCCCTCAACCAGAAGGGTCAAGTCCCGACTGAGGAGCTGGACTCTGACACTCATAAACCACAAAACAGAACATGAAAACCAGCACCACCAACAAAACAGAACACTGAGTACATGTTAAGGTCATGGGAAGCACACACAATGGTAAAGACCAAGCCCAGGGGTGGGCATACTCCAGTAGGACTTCACCTTGAACCCTAGGCTCCCACTCGGGTTTCCTCGGGAGCTGGGAAATCCGCAGAAGGCTGGCGACTAACCTCTATGATATTTCTGTTTTTGTCTCAGTCACTTCCTCGCTGCCATGTTTATGTTTTTGCAGCATTTCCAGACATCAAGACTGCAGAGGCTCTGATTAAAATATCATATAATCTTAAGAGTTTGGAAGTATTTTTAATTTAAAACCTGAAGAATTGGAATATCTTATGAAAATGTTTGGGGTTCAGTGAGAAGGGAAAGGGGCAGAGAGTCGGTAATGCTGTGAGAAGTTTGCACAGTGACAGGTGATTGCCAGGTCGTTACTGGGGCGGCCATTGTGAGGGATACACATGCTGAGTCATTCTATTGTGACTAATACAACCAATGTCAGATTTCATGCCAACTATTCTGAAATAAAAGATAAAGTGAAAGTGTTTACGGATTGGTGAACAGAAAATAAGAGTCAGGACACAGAGAACTGGTAAAGAATATAAGGACACAACTGGCAGGTGTGTCTCAGTCGTGAAGCACTGACCTATGAACCAGGAGGTCACAGTTCAGTGTGATTCCTGGTCAGGGCACATGCACAGGTTGCAGTTTTGATCTCCAGTATGGGGTGGGCTGGAGGAAGATGATTAATGATTTTTCATAATTGATCTTTCTATCTCTCTCCATCCTCCTTTTCCTCTGAATTAAATAAAAACGAATTTTATAAAAATAAAATACATATGAAGAAGAAAAATCAGGATAAAATTGAAACCTGAGTAGAGGGATGAAGCACTGAAGGAAGAACTGGATCAGAGAGGAAGACCTGGTCCGTGGGAGTGTGAGGACTGAGAGCCGAATGACGACGTAGAGAGGCTGGATGGGACAGAGGATGGTGGGATTCCAGGAAGAACAGAGAAAGAAAATAAAAGCAACTGCCACTGAAGACAAGATCACCTATGTTTTCAGATAACAGGTTTCTGTTTTGAAAAAGAGGGTAATGTTCAAGAAAAACTTTGTGAACAGGTGCTCAGCCTGGGGTGACACGTGTGAGTTTGTTGCTGTGGTCAGACCCTCAACTTCTGAAAGGCACTTCACAGTGTTGAGTGACCAAAGGGTATTTTGCAAGAAGATATGTGAAATCACCATGGTTTTCTCATGTGCGTGTTCCACTTGTGAGAAATACCTTTGACAATTAAGGAACTTCATGGGTATCAGAATCTTATGTTGGATCTGAGTATTTGAACTGATATGAAAGTAAGATAGGACAATCCAAAAAATGTTATGCAAATTACAAGGACACATATGTAATGAGAACATGCCAGCCAACATGACGAAGGCCACACACTTAGGAATGGAGAGTTGTGTTCAGTGAGTGTTTATTCTGTGACGTGGAGGCAGATGTGCTTCTCCTCAGACACACACACTGTCATGAGTTCCAGGGGCTCTAACCAGGCAGCTGTGCCAGCTCCAAATTTTCACAAATATGAGCATCTCTGGCGTCAGCACACAGATTAACGAGCTGCCTCAGGGCCAGGAATCTCTTGGAATGAAACTCAGGAATGGTCACGAGACTCAGCAACTGCTGGCTCAGGTATATAAGCTCCTTCCTTCCCACTCGCTGGCACTCACTCTCAGGATCTCATCTTGAACAGAAACACACTCCCCCTGACACCATGAGCTACTATGGCAGCTACTACGGAGGCCTCGGCTACGGCTGGGGTGGCCTTGGCTATGGCTATGGCTCCGGCTATGGCTGGGGTGGCTTCGGTGGCCTGGGCTGTGGCTGTGGCTACAGAAGGTATGGCTGTGGCTGCTGGCGCCCGTGCTGCTGTGGGGGATACGGATACTCTGGCTTCTACTGAGATCCTGCCCAGCAGCTCAGCATCTGCACTCACAGGGGACCTCCTCCCACATTGGATCTAAGTAACCGGACAGCTAACCTCATGCTGGGTTGTTCCACAACCGTCTTTCCTTCTCAGAATTATGGGTAGATTTTCAACTGTGTCTGCATCTCCCTCATATGCCTGGCATTCTCTGCCTTTGCTGATTGGACTGTCTGTTCACCTTCCAATAAAGCATTGAACTGGAACTCAGAGAATGGTTGTTGGTTTGTTCATGAAACACAAGTATGAGGTCGAGAGTCTGGGCACATCCACTCCACTGTCCAAGGGGAAAGCACTCTTCCTGGCTAATAATCTTTCTTTTCCTTCTCACACTCACAAGCACACAGAGAGGCAGGAAATAGACGTAAAGATTAATAAGTCAACACAAAAGTGGGATAATGGTTTGAAAGGACCATTTAAAATATTTCAACCTATTGATTTTATTCATAAAATATTCAGTCTTTAGTCAACAACAAATAGCAATGTATATCCAACATATCTATCTAGTTATCATCCTATTGGTTTTATTAAACGAAACTAATATTTCTCAATTCAATCCTTCCATTCATTCAAATAGGTTTATGGTTTCAATGTTTTTTTAATTTCAGATGGCAAGGAGGAGGGAGAGGGACATAGAAGCATCAATGATGAGAGAGAGTCATTCATTGATTAGTTGCCTCCTACATGCCCCCCTCTGGTGATTGAATCTGAAACCTGGGCATGTGCCCTTGGCCGGAAAACAACTCAGCACCCTTCAGTCCACAGACCCATCCTCTATCCACTGAGCCAAACTAGAGAGGGCAACTCCAAGCATTTTTAACTAAAGGTGTCTGTTCCCTTTCCTCTGCTCTCACTGTGTCTCACGGGCATCCTTCCTCACAACCATCACCACACCGAAGAATTAGCTTCAATCCCATCAGGGAAAGAAACCCCAAGTCATAATTGTGAACCAATTATTGTTTATCTGACGCTGAAAACAAAGAGCTTTCTTATAAATCTAAATTTCAGGAGGATCTTAATTACTTAAGATTAAAATGGGGAATCACGGGGCATATAGTTTTGATGAAATAAACGGATAGACTGAATCAGCGGTCACAGAACCTTTGGATCTCACTGACCACCAGTTGGTGTGAACTGGATTGAAATACCAATGCTTTCCTAGAATCAAATCATATCATCAGAGAGTAACATAAGATGAAGATAGTTTGATTAAATTGGTAAAATTTGGTCAAATATGTGTGCTTGCGTCTATGCTGATAGATACTCCCTACAGCTGTGCAGACAGAATTTAAACCTTCAGTCACTCAGGAAATACGTTTTGGTTGAAAAATAGTGAGTACAGTGAGATGGAGGGATATATGTTCTCCAATATGTAACTTATGTTCAATGCATGCCTCAGGGGTTGAACATAGACCTATGAACATGGACATCATGGTTTGATTACCGAACAGGTCACAGGCCTGGGTTGCGGACTGGATCTCCAGTGTGGGGTCATGTAGGAGGCAGCTGATCAATGATTCCCTCTCATCACTGATGCTTCTACCTCTCCCTCCCTCTCTCCTCTTCTCTGTATAAAAGAAAGGAAGAAAGAAACAAAAAGGAAAAAGTTGTTAGTTATTGTAGGGCTCTGTCTGGATGTTCTAGTCACTCCCAGTGTTTGAGTCATAATCCAAGTGTTCAGGATGAGTTGCTATGTGCAGACATAGGGCAAGGAAGCACCAACCCATACACGACCGCCACCGGCCTTTTTGTAGCCAAAACAGTGATGTTTCTATTTATCAAAAAGCCTATTTTCTGTGAGCGTGGGGCATGTATGTATGAGCCACTGACCAGCCGGCAGTGGCTGCTGTTGTGTGTAATAAAGCATGTCCCCTATGTCTGCTTGTATGCTCATGTCCTTACAATTCCCCTCAACCAAAAGGGTCAAGTCCCGGCTGAGGAGCTTGCCTCTGACAATTATAAACCACAAAACAGAACATGAAAACCAGCACCACCAACAAAACGGAGCCCAGAGTACATGTTAATGTCACGGGAAGCACACACAATGGAAAAGACCAAGCCAAGGCGTGGGCACACTCCAGTCGGGCTTCCCCTTGAACCCTGGGATCCCACTCGGGTTTCCTCAGGGGCTGGGAAATCCCCAGAAGGCTGGTGGCTAACCTCTATGATATTTCTGTTTTTGTCTCAGTCACATCCTCCATATGTTTATTTTTTTTTTTGCAGCATTTCCACGCATTCAGACTGCAGAGACTCTGATTAAAATATAATATAATCTTAAGAGTTCAGAAGTGTTTTAATTTAAAACCTGAAGAATTAGAATATCTTATTGAAAATGTTTGGGGTTGAGTGAAAAGGGAAAGGGTCACAGAGTCGGTAATGCTGTGAGAAGTTTGCACAGTGACAGGTGATTGCCAGGTCATTACTGGGGCGGCCATTGTGAGGGACAAACATGCTGAGTCATTCTATTGTGACTAATACAACCAATGTTAGATTGCATGCCAACTATTCCAAAATAAAAGATAAAGTGAAAGTGTTTACGGATTGGTGAACAGAAAATAAGAGTCAGGACACAGAGAACTGGTAAAGAATATATGGACACAACTGGCAGGTGTGTCTCAGTCGTTAAGCACTGACCTATGAACCAGGAGGTCACAGTTCAGTGTGATTCCTGGTCAGGGCACAAGCACAGGTTGCAGTTTTGATCTCCAGTATGCGGTGGGCTGGAGGAAGCCGATTAATGATTTTTATCATAATTGATCTTTCTATCTCTCTCCATCTTCCTTTTCTTCTAAAATAAATAAAAACAAATTTTATAAAAATAAAATACATATAAGGGAAAAATCAGTATAAAATTAAAAACCGAGTACAGGGATGAAGCACTGATAGGAAAACTGGATCAGAGAGGAAGACCTGGTCCGTGGAGTGTGAGGACTGAGAGCAGAATGACTATGTAAAGAGAGGCTGAATGAGACAGACAATGGTGAGATTCCAGAAAGAACAGAAAGAAAATAAAAAGCAACTGCAACTGAAGACAGGGTCACCCATATTTTCAGATAACAGGTTTCTGTTTTAAAAAAGAGGGTAATGTTTAAGGAGAACTTTGTGAACGGGTGCTCAGCCTGGGGTGACACGAGTGAGTTTGTTGTTGTGGTCAGACCCTCAGCTTCTGATAGGCACTTCACGGTGCTGAGTAACCAAAAGGGTATTTTGCAAGAAGATATGTAAAATCAACATGGTTTTCTCATGTGTGTGTTCCATTTGAGAGAAATACATTTGACAATTAAGGAACTTCATGGGTGTCAGAATCTTATGTTGGATCTGAGTATTTGAACTCATATGAAAGTAAGATAGGACAATGCAAAGAATGATATGCAAATTACAAGGACACATATGTAATGAGAACATGCCAGCCAACATGACTAAGGCCAGGCGCTGAGGAATGGAGAGTTGTGTTCAGTGAGTGTTTATTCTGTGACGTGGAGGCAGATGTGCTTCTCCTCAGACACACACACTGTCATGGGTTCCAGGGGCTCTAACCAGGCAGCTGTGCCGGCTCCAAATTTTCACAAATATGAGCATCTCTGGCGTCAGCACACAGATTAACGAGCTGCCTCAGGGCCAGGAATCTCTTGGAATGAAACTCAGGAATGGTCACGTGATCCGGCACCTGCTGGCTCAGGTATATAAGCTCCCTGCTCCCCACTCGCTGGCACTCACTCTCAGGATCTCGTCTTGAACAGAAACACACTTCCCTGACACCATGAGCTACTATGGCAGCTACTACGGAGGCCTCGGCTACGGCTGGGGTGGCCTTGGCTATGGCTATGGCTCCGGCTATGGCTGGGGTGGCTTTGGTGGCCTGGGCTGTGGCTGTGGCTACAGAAGGTATGGCTGTGGCTGCTGGCGCCCGTGCTGCTGTGGGGGATACGGATACTCTGGCTTCTACTGAGATCCTGCCCAGCAGCTCAGCATCTGCACTCACAGGGGACTCCCTCCCACATTGGATCTAAGTAACCGGACAGCTAACCTCATGCTGGGTTGTTCCACAAACATCCTTACTCAGAATTATGAGTAGATTTTCAACTGTGCCTGCTTCTCCCTCATATGCCTGGGATCCTCTACCTTTGCTGTCAGAACTGATTGGACTGTCTGTTCACCTTCCAATAAAGCATTGAACTTGAATACAGAGAATGGTTTTGTTTTGTTCATGAAACACAATTATGAGGACGTGGGTCTGGGCACATCCACTCCACTGTCCATGGGGGAAGCACCCTCCTGGCTAACCATCTTTCTTTTTCTTCTCACACTCACAGCATCCAGAGAGTCAGGAGATAGATATAAAGATTAATAAGTCTACACTAAAATGGAAAAATGGTTTGAAATGACCAGTACTTTAAATATTTAAATCTTTGGATTTTATTCATAATACATTCAGACTTAAGTCAACAACAAATAGCAATGAATATTGAACTTAATCTATCTAGTTATCATCCTATAGATTTAATTTAACTAATCTAATATTTTCCAATTCAATTCTTCCATTCATTCAAAATTGGTTTATGTTTTCTATGTTTCTTTTAATATCAGAGGGCAAGGAGGAGGGAGAGGGATATAGAAATATCAAGGTTGTGAGAGAGTCATTCATTGACTGGTTGCCTCCTACATGCCCCTCCTCTGGTGATTGAACCTGAAACCTGGGCATGTGCCCTTGGCTGGAAAACAACTCGGCACCCCTCAGTCCACAGACCCATCCTCTATCCACTGAGCCAAACTAGAGGGGGCAACTCCAATAATTTTCAACTAAACGTGTCTGTTCCCTTTCCTCGGCTCTCACTGTGTCGCACAGGATTCTTCCTCACCACCATCACCACACTGAAGAATTAGCTTCAATCTCATCAGGGACAGAAACTCCAAGTCATAATTGTGAACCAATTATTGTTTATCTGACGCTGAAACCAAAGAGCTTTCTCATAAATCTAAATTTCAGGAGGATCTTAATTACTTTTTATTAAAATGGGGTATCATGGGAGATATAGTTTTGATGAACTAAATGGTGGACTGAATCAGCGGTCACCAAACCTTTGGCTCTCACTGACCATCAGTGGGTGAGCACCGGACTGAAATTCCAATGCTTTCCTGGGATCAAGTAATATTGTCAGAGAATAAGATAAGATAAAAATATTTTGTTTAAATTGGTATAATTTGTCAAATATGTGTGCTTGCATCTATGCTGTTAGATACTCCCTACAGCTGTGCAGACAGAATTTAATCCTTCAGTCACTCAGAAAATACATTTTGTTTGAAAAATAGTGAGTACGGTGAGATGGAGGGATATGTGTTATCCAATATGTAACTTATGTCCAACATCCGTGCCTCAGGGGTTGAGCATCGACCTATTAACACGGACATCATGGCTTGATTACTAAACAGGTCACAGGCCTGGGTTACAGACTGGATCTCCAGTGTGGGGTCATGTAGGAGGCAGCTGATCAATGATTCCCTCTCATCACTGATGCTTCTATCTATCCCTCCCTCTCTCTTCTTCTCTGTATAAAAGAAAGGAAGAAAGAAACAAAAAGGAAAAAGTTGTTAGCTATAGTAAGGCTCTATCTGGATGTTCACTCCAGTGTTTGGGTCATAATCCAAGTGTTCAGGATGAGTTGCTATGTGCAGACATAGGGCAAGGAAGCACCAACCCATACCCGGCCGCCACCGGCCTTTTTGTAGCCAAAACAGTGATGTTTCTATTTATCAAACAGCCTCTTTTCTCTGAGCGTGGGGCATGTATGTAAGAGCCACGGACCAGCCAGCAGTGGCCGCTGTTGTGTGTAATAAAGCATGTCCCACATGTCTGCTTGTACCCTCATGTCCTTCCAATCCCCCTCAACCAGAAGGGTCAAGTCCCAGCTGAGGAGCTGGACTCTGACACTCATAAACCACAAAACAGGACATGAAAACCAGCACCACCAACAAAACAGAACCCTGAGTACATGCTAAGGTCATGGGAAGAACACACAATGGTAAAGACCAAGCCCAGGTGTGGGCACACTCCGGTAGGGCTTCCCCTTGAACCCTGGGCTCCCACTCGGGTTTCCTCGGGAGTTGAGGAAATCCGCAGAAGGCTGGTGGCTAACCTCTATGATATTTCTGTTTTTGTCACAGTCACTTCCTCGCTGCCATGTTTATGTTTTTTCAGGATTTCCAGGCATCAAGATTGCAGAGACTCTGATTAAAATATTATATAATCTTAAGAGTTCGGAAGTATTTTTATTTTAAAACCCTGAACAATTGGAATATCTTATTGAAAATGTCAGGGGATGAGTGAAAATGGAAAGGGGCAGAGGGTCGGTAATGCTGTGAGAAGTTGGCACAGTGACAGGTGATTGCCAGGTCATTACTGGGGCGGCCATTGTGAGGGATAAACATGCTGAGTCATTATATTGTGAATAATACAAACAATGTCAGATTGCATGCCAACTATTCTGAAATAAAAGTTAAAGTGAAAGTGTTTGAGGATTGGTGAACAGAAAATAAGGGGCAGGATGCAGAGAACTGGTAAAGAATATAAGGACACAACTGGCAGGTGTGTCTCAGTGGTTGAGCACTGACCTATGAACCAGGAGGTCACAGTTCAGTGTGATTCCTGGTCAGGGCACATGCACTGGTTGCAGTTTTGATCTCCAGTATGGGATGGGCTGGAGGAAGATGATTAATGATTTTTCATAATTGATCTTTCTATCTCTCTCCATCCTCCTTTTCCTCTGAATTAAATAAAAATGAATTTTATAAAAATAAAATACATATGAAGAAGAAAAATTAGGATAAAATTGAAAACCTGAGAAGAGGGGTGAAGCACTGATGGGAGAACCGGATCAGAGAGGAAGCCCTGGTCCGTGGGAGTGTGTGGCACTGAGAGCAGAATGACGACATAGAGAGGCTGGATGTGACAGAGGATGGTGGGATTCCAGGAAGAACAGAGAAAGAAAAGAAAGAGCAACGGCAACTGAAGACAAGATCACCCATGTTTTCAGATAACAGGTTTCTGTTTTGAAAAGGAGGGTAATGTTTAAGGAGAACTTTGTGAACGGGTGTTCAGCCTGGGGTGACACATGTGAGTTTGTTGTTGTGGTCAGACCCTCAGCTTCTGAAAGGCACTTCACGGTGCTGAGTAACCAAAAGGGTATTTGGCAAGAAGATGTGTAAAATCAACATGGTTTTCTCATGTGCGTGTTCCACTTGAGAGAAATACCTTTGACAATTAAGGAACTTCATTGGTGTCAGAGTCTTATGTTGGATCTGAGTATTTGAACTGAGATGAAAGTAAGATAGGACAATCCAAAGAATGTTATGCAAATTACAAGGACACATATGTAATGAGAACACGCCAGCCAACATGACAAAGGCCACACACTGAGGAATGGAGAGTTGTGTTCAGTGAGTGTTTGTTCTGTGACGTGGAGGCAGATGTGCTTCTCCTCAGACACACACACTGTCATGGGTTCCAGGGGCTCTAACCAGGCAGCTGTGCCGGCTCCAAATTTTCACAAATATGAGCATCTCTGGCGTCAGCACACAGATTAACGAGCTGCCTCAGGGCCAGGAATCTCTTGGAATGAAACTCAGGAATGGCCACGTGATCCGGCACCTGCTGGCTCAGGTATATAAGCTCCCTGCTCCCCACTCGCTGGCACTCACTCTCAGGATCTCGTCTTGAACAGAAACACACTCCCCCTGACACCATGAGCTACTATGGCAGCTACTACGGAGGCCTCGGCTACGGCTGGGGTGGCCTTGGCTATGGCTATGGCTCCGGCTATGGCTGGGGTAGTTTCGGTGGCCTGGGCTGTGGCTGTGGCTACAGAAGGTATGGCTGTGGCTGCTGGCGCCCGTGCTGCTGTGGAGGATACGGATACTCTGGCTTCTACTGAGATCCTGCCCAGCAGCTCAGCATCTGCACTCACAGGGGACTTCCGCCCACAATGGATCTAAGTAACCGGACAGCTAACCTCATGCTGGGTTATTCCACAAACGTCTTTACTTCTCAGAATTATGGGTAGATTTTCAACTGTGCCTGCATCTCCCTCATATGCCTGGCATTCTCTGCTTTTGCTGTCAGAACTGATTGTACTATCTGTTCACCTTCCAATAAAGCATTGAACTTGAACTCTGAGAATGGTTGTTGGTTTATTCATGAAACACAAGTATGAGGTCGAGAGTCTGGGCACATCCACTCCACTGTCCAAGGGGGAAGCACCCTTCCTGGCTAATAATCTTTCTTTTCCTTCTCACACTCACAAGCACGCAGACAGGCAGGAAATAGACGTAAAGATTAATAAGTCTACACAAAAATGGGAAATGGTTTGAAAGGACCATTTAAAATGTTTCAATCTATTGATCTTATTCATAAAATATTCAGTCTTTAGTCAACAACAAATAGCCATATTTATTCAACATATTTATCTAGTTATCATCCTATTGGTTTTATTTATCGAAACTAATATTTCTCAATTCAATCCTTCCATTCATTCAAATAGGTTTATGTTTTCAATGTTTCTTTTAATTTCAGAGGGCAAGGAGGAGGGAGAGGGACATAGAAACATCAATGATGAGAGAGAGTCATTCATTGATTAGCTGCCTCCTGCATGCCCCTCTCTGGTGATTGAATCTGAAACCTGGGCATGTGCCCTTGGCCGGAATCCAACTCGGCACCCTTCAGTCCACAGACCCATCCTCTATCCACTGAGCCAAACTAGAGAGGGCAACTCCAATCATTTTTAACTAAAGGTGTCTGTTCCCTTTCCTCTGCTCTCACTGTGTCTCACGGGCATCCTTCCTCACAACCATCACCACACCGAAGAATTAGCTTCAATCCCATCAGGGAAAGAAACCCCAAGTCATAATTGTGAACCAATTATTGTTTATCTGACGTTGAAACCAAAGAGCTTTCTTATTCTTATAAATCTAAATTTCAGGAGGATCTTAATTACTTTAGATTAAAATGGGGAATCATGGGGCATATAATTTTGATGAATTAAACGGATGGACTGAATCAGCAGTCACAGAACCTTTGGATCTCACTGACCACCAGTTGGTGTGAACTGGACTGAAATACCAATGCTTTCCTAGAATCAAATCATATTGTCAGAGAGTAACATAAGATGAAGATAGTTTGATTAAATTGGTAAAATTTGGTCAAATATGCATCCTTTCGTCTATGCTGATAGATACTCCCTACAGCTGTGCAGACAGAATTTAAACCTTCAGTCACTCAGGAAATACGTTTTGTTTGAAAAATAGTGAGTACAGTGAGATGGAGGGATATGTGTTATCCAATATGTAACTTATGTTCAATGCATGCCTCAGGGGTTGAGCATCGACCTATGAACACGGATATATCATGGCTTGATTACCAAACAGGTCACAGGCCTGGGTTGCAGACTGGATCTCCAGTGTGGGGTCATGTAGGAGGCAGCTGATCAATGATTCCCTCTCATCACTGATGCTTCTATCTCTCCCTCCCTCTCTCTTCTTCTCTGTATAAAAGAAAGGAAGAAAGAAACAAAAAGGAAAAAGTTGTTAGTTATAGTAAGGCTCTATCTGGATGTTCTAGTCACTCCCAGTGTTTGGGTCATAATCCAAGTGTTCAGGATGAGTTGCTATGTGCAGACATAAGGCAAGGAAGCACCAACCCATACACGGCCGCCACCGGCCTTTTTGTAGCCAAAACAGTGATGTTTCTATTTATCAAGCAGCCTCTTTTCTCTGAGCGTGGGGCATATATGTAAGAGCCACTGACCAGCCTGCAGTGGCTGCTGTTGTATGTAATAAAGCATGTTCCACATGTCTGCTTGTACCCTCATGTGCTTCCAATCCCCCTCAACCAGAAGGGTCAAGTCCTGACTGAGGAGCTGGACTCTGACACTCATAAAACTAAAAACAGAACTTGAAAACCAGCACCACCAACAAAACAGAGCCTTGAGTACATGTTAAGGTCATGTGAAGCACACACAATGGTAAAGTCCAGCCCAGGTGTGGGCACACGCCAGTAGGGCTTCCCCTTGAACCCTGGGCTCCCACTTGGGTTTCCTCAGGAGCTGGGAAATCCGAAGAAGGCTGGCGGCTAACCTCTATGATATTTCTGTTTTTGTCACAGTCACTTCCTCGCTGGCATATTTATTTTTTTGCATTATTTCCAGACATCAACTGCAGAGAATCTGATTACAATATTATATAATCTTAAGAGTTCAGAAGTGTTTTTAGTTTAAAACCTGAAGAATTAGAATATCTTATTGAAAATGTTTGGGGGTTGACTGAAAAGGGAAAGGGGCACAGAGTCGGTAATGCTGTGAGAAGTTTGCACAGTGACAGGTGACTGCCAGGTCATTACTGGGGCGGCCATTGTGAGGGATACACATGCTGAGTCATTCTATTGTGACTAATACAAACAATGTCAGATTGCACGCCAACTATTCTGAAATAAAAGATAAAGTGAAAGTGTTTGCGGATTGGTGAAAAGAACTTGAGGGCAGAACACAGAGAACTGGTAAAGAATGTATAGATACAATCAGTCAGTGTGTCTCAGTGGTTGAGCACTGACCTATGAACCAGGAGGTCACAGTTCATTGTGATTACTGGTCAGGGCACATGCTCGAGTTGCAGGTTAGATCTCCAGAATGTAGAAAGGAGGAGGCAGCCAATTAATGATTTCTCCAATAATTGATGTTTCTATCCCTCTATCCTCTTTTTCCACTGAAATAAATAAAAAACAAAAATTTTAAAAAATAAAATACATATGAAGAAGAAATATCAGGATAAAATTAAAAACATGAGTCAGGGAGGAAGCACTGATGGGAGAACTGGATCAGAGAGGAAGACCTGGTCCGTGGGAGTGTGTGGCACTGAGAGCAGAATGACGACATAGAGAGGCTGGATGTGACAGAGGATGGTGGGATTCCAGGAAGAACAGAGAAAGAAAAGAAAGAGCAACGGCAACTGAAGACAAGATCACCCATGTTTTCAGATAACAGGTTTCTGTTTTGAAAAGGAGGGTAATGTTTAAGGAGAACTTTGTGAACGGGTGTTCAGCCTGGGGTGACACATGTGAGTTTGTTGTTGTGGTCAGACCCTCAGCTTCTGAAAGGCACTTCACGGTGCTGAGTAACCAAAAGGGTATTTGGCAAGAAGATGTGTAAAATCAACATGGTTTTCTCATGTGCGTGTTCCACTTGAGAGAAATACCTTTGACAATTAAGGAACTTCATTGGTGTCAGAGTCTTATGTTGGATCTGAGTATTTGAACTGAGATGAAAGTAAGATAGGACAATCCAAAGAATGTTATGCAAATTACAAGGACACATATGTAATGAGAACACGCCAGCCAACATGACAAAGGCCACACACTGAGGAATGGAGAGTTGTGTTCAGTGAGTGTTTGTTCTGTGACGTGGAGGCAGATGTGCTTCTCCTCAGACACACACACTGTCATGGGTTCCAGGGGCTCTAACCAGGCAGCTGTGCCGGCTCCAAATTTTCACAAATATGAGCATCTCTGGCGTCAGCACACAGATTAACGAGCTGCCTCAGGGCCAGGAATCTCTTGGAATGAAACTCAGGAATGGCCACGTGATCCGGCACCTGCTGGCTCAGGTATATAAGCTCCCTGCTCCCCACTCGCTGGCACTCACTCTCAGGATCTCGTCTTGAACAGAAACACACTCCCCCTGACACCATGAGCTACTATGGCAGCTACTACGGAGGCCTCGGCTACGGCTGGGGTGGCCTTGGCTATGGCTATGGCTCCGGCTATGGCTGGGGTAGTTTCGGTGGCCTGGGCTGTGGCTGTGGCTACAGAAGGTATGGCTGTGGCTGCTGGCGCCCGTGCTGCTGTGGAGGATACGGATACTCTGGCTTCTACTGAGATCCTGCCCAGCAGCTCAGCATCTGCACTCACAGGGGACTTCCGCCCACAATGGATCTAAGTAACCGGACAGCTAACCTCATGCTGGGTTATTCCACAAACGTCTTTACTTCTCAGAATTATGGGTAGATTTTCAACTGTGCCTGCATCTCCCTCATATGCCTGGCATTCTCTGCTTTTGCTGTCAGAACTGATTGTACTATCTGTTCACCTTCCAATAAAGCATTGAACTTGAACTCTGAGAATGGTTGTTGGTTTATTCATGAAACACAAGTATGAGGTCGAGAGTCTGGGCACATCCACTCCACTGTCCAAGGGGGAAGCACCCTTCCTGGCTAATAATCTTTCTTTTCCTTCTCACACTCACAAGCACGCAGACAGGCAGGAAATAGACGTAAAGATTAATAAGTCTACACAAAAATGGGAAATGGTTTGAAAGGACCATTTAAAATGTTTCAATCTATTGATCTTATTCATAAAATATTCAGTCTTTAGTCAACAACAAATAGCCATATTTATTCAACATATTTATCTAGTTATCATCCTATTGGTTTTATTTATCGAAACTAATATTTCTCAATTCAATCCTTCCATTCATTCAAATAGGTTTATGTTTTCAATGTTTCTTTTAATTTCAGAGGGCAAGGAGGAGGGAGAGGGACATAGAAACATCAATGATGAGAGAGAGTCATTCATTGATTAGCTGCCTCCTGCATGCCCCTCTCTGGTGATTGAATCTGAAACCTGGGCATGTGCCCTTGGCCGGAATCCAACTCGGCACCCTTCAGTCCACAGACCCATCCTCTATCCACTGAGCCAAACTAGAGAGGGCAACTCCAATCATTTTTAACTAAAGGTGTCTGTTCCCTTTCCTCTGCTCTCACTGTGTCTCACGGGCATCCTTCCTCACAACCATCACCACACCGAAGAATTAGCTTCAATCCCATCAGGGAAAGAAACCCCAAGTCATAATTGTGAACCAATTATTGTTTATCTGACGTTGAAACCAAAGAGCTTTCTTATTCTTATAAATCTAAATTTCAGGAGGATCTTAATTACTTTAGATTAAAATGGGGAATCACGGGGCATATAATTTTGATGAATTAAACGGATGGACTGAATCAGCAGTCACAGAACCTTTGGATCTCACTGACCACCAGTTGGTGTGAACTGGACTGAAATACCAATGCTTTCCTAGAATCAAATCATATTGTCAGAGAGTAACATAAGATGAAGATAGTTTGATTAAATTGGTAAAATTTGGTCAAATATGCATCCTTTCGTCTATGCTGATAGATACTCCCTACAGCTGTGCAGACAGAATTTAAACCTTCAGTCACTCAGGAAATACGTTTTGTTTGAAAAATAGTGAGTACAGTGAGATGGAGGGATATGTGTTATCCAATATGTAACTTATGTTCAATGCATGCCTCAGGGGTTGAGCATCGACCTATGAACACGGATATATCATGGCTTGATTACCAAACAGGTCACAGGCCTGGGTTGCAGACTGGATCTCCAGTGTGGGGTCATGTAGGAGGCAGCTGATCAATGATTCCCTCTCATCACTGATGCTTCTATCTCTCCCTCCCTCTCTCTTCTTCTCTGTATAAAAGAAAGGAAGAAAGAAACAAAAAGGAAAAAGTTGTTAGTTATAGTAAGACTCTATCTGGATGTTCTAGTCACTCCCAGTGTTTGGGTCATAATCCAAGTGTTCAGGATGAGTTGCTATGTGCAGACATAAGGCAAGGAAGCACCAACCCATACACGGCCGCCACCGGCCTTTTTGTAGCCAAAACAGTGATGTTTCTATTTATCAAGCAGCCTCTTTTCTCTGAGCGTGGGGCATATATGTAAGAGCCACTGACCAGCCTGCAGTGGCTGCTGTTGTATGTAATAAAGCATGTTCCACATGTCTGCTTGTACCCTCATGTGCTTCCAATCCCCCTCAACCAGAAGGGTCAAGTCCTGACTGAGGAGCTGGACTCTGACACTCATAAAACTAAAAACAGAACTTGAAAACCAGCACCACCAACAAAACAGAGCCTTGAGTACATGTTAAGGTCATGTGAAGCACACACAATGGTAAAGTCCAGCCCAGGTGTGGGCACACGCCAGTAGGGCTTCCCCTTGAACCCTGGGCTCCCACTTGGGTTTCCTCAGGAGCTGGGAAATCCGAAGAAGGCTGGCGGCTAACCTCTATGATATTTCTGTTTTTGTCACAGTCACTTCCTCGCTGGCATATTTATTTTTTTGCATTATTTCCAGACATCAACTGCAGAGAATCTGATTACAATATTATATAATCTTAAGAGTTCAGAAGTGTTTTTAGTTTAAAACCTGAAGAATTAGAATATCTTATTGAAAATGTTTGGGGGTTGACTGAAAAGGGAAAGGGGCACAGAGTCGGTAATGCTGTGAGAAGTTTGCACAGTGACAGGTGACTGCCAGGTCATTACAGGGGCGGCCATTGTGAGGGATACACATGCTGAGTCATTCTATTGTGACTAATACAAACAATGTCAGATTGCACGCCAACTATTCTGAAATAAAAGATAAAGTGAAAGTGTTTGCGGATTGGTGAAAAGAACTTGAGGGCAGAACACAGAGAACTGGTAAAGAATGTATAGATACAATCAGTCAGTGTGTCTCAGTGGTTGAGCACTGACCTATGAACCAGGAGGTCACAGTTCATTGTGATTACTGGTCAGGGCACATGCTCGAGTTGCAGGTTAGATCTCCAGAATGTAGAAAGGAGGAGGCAGCCAATTAATGATTTCTCCAATAATTGATGTTTCTATCCCTCTATCCTCTTTTTCCACTGAAATAAATAAAAAACAAAAATTTTAAAAAATAAAATACATATGAAGAAGAAATATCAGGATAAAATTAAAAACATGAGTCAGGGAGGAAGCACTGATGGGAGAACTGGATCAGAGAGGAAGACCTGGTCCGTGGGAGTGTGTGGCACTGAGAGCAGAATGACGACATAGAGAGGCTGGATGTGACAGAGGATGGTGGGATTCCAGGAAGAACAGAGAAAGAAAAGAAAGAGCAACGGCAACTGAAGACAAGATCACCCATGTTTTCAGATAACAGGTTTCTGTTTTGAAAAGGAGGGTAATGTTTAAGGAGAACTTTGTGAACGGGTGTTCAGCCTGGGGTGACACATGTGAGTTTGTTGTTGTGGTCAGACCCTCAGCTTCTGAAAGGCACTTCACGGTGCTGAGTAACCAAAAGGGTATTTGGCAAGAAGATGTGTAAAATCAACATGGTTTTCTCATGTGCGTGTTCCACTTGAGAGAAATACCTTTGACAATTAAGGAACTTCATTGGTGTCAGAGTCTTATGTTGGATCTGAGTATTTGAACTGAGATGAAAGTAAGATAGGACAATCCAAAGAATGTTATGCAAATTACAAGGACACATATGTAATGAGAACACGCCAGCCAACATGACAAAGGCCACACACTGAGGAATGGAGAGTTGTGTTCAGTGAGTGTTTGTTCTGTGACGTGGAGGCAGATGTGCTTCTCCTCAGACACACACACTGTCATGGGTTCCAGGGGCTCTAACCAGGCAGCTGTGCCGGCTCCAAATTTTCACAAATATGAGCATCTCTGGCGTCAGCACACAGATTAACGAGCTGCCTCAGGGCCAGGAATCTCTTGGAATGAAACTCAGGAATGGCCACGTGATCCGGCACCTGCTGGCTCAGGTATATAAGCTCCCTGCTCCCCACTCGCTGGCACTCACTCTCAGGATCTCGTCTTGAACAGAAACACACTCCCCCTGACACCATGAGCTACTATGGCAGCTACTACGGAGGCCTCGGCTACGGCTGGGGTGGCCTTGGCTATGGCTATGGCTCCGGCTATGGCTGGGGTAGTTTCGGTGGCCTGGGCTGTGGCTGTGGCTACAGAAGGTATGGCTGTGGCTGCTGGCGCCCGTGCTGCTGTGGAGGATACGGATACTCTGGCTTCTACTGAGATCCTGCCCAGCAGCTCAGCATCTGCACTCACAGGGGACTTCCGCCCACAATGGATCTAAGTAACCGGACAGCTAACCTCATGCTGGGTTATTCCACAAACGTCTTTACTTCTCAGAATTATGGGTAGATTTTCAACTGTGCCTGCATCTCCCTCATATGCCTGGCATTCTCTGCTTTTGCTGTCAGAACTGATTGTACTATCTGTTCACCTTCCAATAAAGCATTGAACTTGAACTCTGAGAATGGTTGTTGGTTTATTCATGAAACACAAGTATGAGGTCGAGAGTCTGGGCACATCCACTCCACTGTCCAAGGGGGAAGCACCCTTCCTGGCTAATAATCTTTCTTTTCCTTCTCACACTCACAAGCACGCAGACAGGCAGGAAATAGACGTAAAGATTAATAAGTCTACACAAAAATGGGAAATGGTTTGAAAGGACCATTTAAAATGTTTCAATCTATTGATCTTATTCATAAAATATTCAGTCTTTAGTCAACAACAAATAGCCATATTTATTCAACATATTTATCTAGTTATCATCCTATTGGTTTTATTTATCGAAACTAATATTTCTCAATTCAATCCTTCCATTCATTCAAATAGGTTTATGTTTTCAATGTTTCTTTTAATTTCAGAGGGCAAGGAGGAGGGAGAGGGACATAGAAACATCAATGATGAGAGAGAGTCATTCATTGATTAGCTGCCTCCTGCATGCCCCTCTCTGGTGATTGAATCTGAAACCTGGGCATGTGCCCTTGGCCGGAATCCAACTCGGCACCCTTCAGTCCACAGACCCATCCTCTATCCACTGAGCCAAACTAGAGAGGGCAACTCCAATCATTTTTAACTAAAGGTGTCTGTTCCCTTTCCTCTGCTCTCACTGTGTCTCACGGGCATCCTTCCTCACAACCATCACCACACCGAAGAATTAGCTTCAATCCCATCAGGGAAAGAAACCCCAAGTCATAATTGTGAACCAATTATTGTTTATCTGACGTTGAAACCAAAGAGCTTTCTTATTCTTATAAATCTAAATTTCAGGAGGATCTTAATTACTTTAGATTAAAATGGGGAATCACGGGGCATATAATTTTGATGAATTAAACGGATGGACTGAATCAGCAGTCACAGAACCTTTGGATCTCACTGACCACCAGTTGGTGTGAACTGGACTGAAATACCAATGCTTTCCTAGAATCAAATCATATTGTCAGAGAGTAACATAAGATGAAGATAGTTTGATTAAATTGGTAAAATTTGGTCAAATATGCATCCTTTCGTCTATGCTGATAGATACTCCCTACAGCTGTGCAGACAGAATTTAAACCTTCAGTCACTCAGGAAATACGTTTTGTTTGAAAAATAGTGAGTACAGTGAGATGGAGGGATATGTGTTATCCAATATGTAACTTATGTTCAATGCATGCCTCAGGGGTTGAGCATCGACCTATGAACACGGATATATCATGGCTTGATTACCAAACAGGTCACAGGCCTGGGTTGCAGACTGGATCTCCAGTGTGGGGTCATGTAGGAGGCAGCTGATCAATGATTCCCTCTCATCACTGATGCTTCTATCTCTCCCTCCCTCTCTCTTCTTCTCTGTATAAAAGAAAGGAAGAAAGAAACAAAAAGGAAAAAGTTGTTAGTTATAGTAAGGCTCTATCTGGATGTTCAAGTCACTCCAGTGTTTGGGTCATAATCCAAGTGTTCAGGATGAGTTGCTATGTGCAGACATAAGGCAAGGAAGCACCAACCCATACACGGCCGCCACCGGCCTTTTTGTAGCCAAAACAGTGATGTTTCTATTTATCAAGCAGCCTCTTTTCTCTGAGCGTGGGGCATATATGTAAGAGCCACTGACCAGCCTGCAGTGGCTGCTGTTGTATGTAATAAAGCATGTTCCACATGTCTGCTTGTACCCTCATGTGCTTCCAATCCCCCTCAACCAGAAGGGTCAAGTCCTGACTGAGGAGCTGGACTCTGACACTCATAAAACTAAAAACAGAACTTGAAAACCAGCACCACCAACAAAACAGAGCCTTGAGTACATGTTAAGGTCATGTGAAGCACACACAATGGTAAAGTCCAGCCCAGGTGTGGGCACACGCCAGTAGGGCTTCCCCTTGAACCCTGGGCTCCCACTTGGGTTTCCTCAGGAGCTGGGAAATCCGAAGAAGGCTGGCGGCTAACCTCTATGATATTTCTGTTTTTGTCACAGTCACTTCCTCGCTGGCATATTTATTTTTTTGCATTATTTCCAGACATCAACTGCAGAGAATCTGATTACAATATTATATAATCTTAAGAGTTCAGAAGTGTTTTTAGTTTAAAACCTGAAGAATTAGAATATCTTATTGGAAATGTTTGGGGGTTGACTGAAAAGGGAAAGGGGCACAGAGTCGGTAATGCTGTGAGAAGTTTGCACAGTGACAGGTGATTGCCAGGTCATTACTGGGGCGGCCATTGTGAGGGATACACATGCTGAGTCATTCTATTGTGACTAATACAAACAATGTCAGATTGCACGCCAACTATTCTGAAATAAAAGATAAAGTGAAAGTGTTTGCGGATTGGTGAAAAGAACTTGAGGGCAGAACACAGAGAACTGGTAAAGAATGTATAGATACAATCAGTCAGTGTGTCTCAGTGGTTGAGCACTGACCTATGAACCAGGAGGTCACAGTTCATTGTGATTACTGGTCAGGGCACATGCCCGAGTTGCAGATTTGATCTCCAGTATGTGGAAGGGAGGAGGCAGCCAATTAATGATTTCTCCAATAATTGATGTTTCTATCTCTCTATCCTCTTTTTCCTCTGAAATGAATAAAAAACAAAATTTTTTATAAAAATAAAATACATATGAAGAAGAAAAATCAGGATAAAATTGAAAACCTGAGTAGAGGGATGAAGCACTGATGGGAGAACTGGATCAGAGAGGAAGCCCTGGTCCGTGTGAGTGTGTGAGGACTGAGAGCAGAATGATGACGTAGAGAGGCTGGATGGGACAGACAATGGTGGGATTCCGGGAAGAACAGAGAAAGAAAATAAAAAGCAAATGCAACTGGAGACAAGATCACACATGTTTTCAGATAACAGGTTTCTGTTTTGAAAAGGAGGGTAATGTTTAAGGAGAACTTTGTGAGCGGTTGTTCAGCCTGGGGTGAAACTTATGAGCTTGTTGTTGTGGTCAGACCCTCAGCTTCTGAAAGGCACTTCACTGTGTTGAGTGACCAAAAGGGTATTTTGCAAGAAGATATGTGAAATCAACATGGTTTTCTCATGTGTATGTTCTACTTGAGAGAAATACCTTTGACAATTAAGGAACTTCATGGGTGTCAGAATCTTATGTTGGATCCAAGTATTTGACCTGAGATGAAAGTAAGAAATGATCATTAAAAGAATTAAATGCAAATTACAAGGACACAATAATTAATGAGAACACGCCAGCCAACATGACGAAGGCCACGTGCTGAGGAATGGAGAGTTGTGTTCAGTGAGTGTTTATTCTGTGACGTGGAGGCAGATGTGCTTCTCCTCAGACACACAGACTGTCATGGGTTCCAGGGGCTCTAACCAGGCAGCTGTGCCGGCTCCAAATTTTCACAAATATGAGCATCTCTGGCGTCAGCACACAGATTAACGAGCTGCCTCAGGGCCAGGAATCTCTTGGAATGAAACTCAGGAATGGTCACGTGACTCAGCACCTGCTGGCTCAGGTATATAAGCTCCTTCCTTCCCACTCGCTGGCACTCACCCTCAGGATCTCCTCTTAAACAGAAACACACTCCCCCTGACACCATGAGCTACTATGGCAGCTACTACGGAGGCCTCGGCTACGGCTGGGGTGGCCTTGGCTATGGCTATGGCTCCGGCTATGGCTGGGGTGGCTTCGGTGGCCTGGGCTATGGCTGTGGCTACAGAAGGTATGGCTGTGGCTGCTGGCGCCCGTGCTGCTGTGGGGGATACGGATACTCTGGCTTCTACTGAGATCCTGCCCAGCAGCTCAGCATCTGCACTCACAGGGGACCTCCTCCCACATTGGATCTAAGTAACCGGACAGCTAACCTCATGCTGGGTTATCCCACAACCGTCTTTACTTCTCAGAATTATGGGTAGATTTTCAACTGTGCCTGCATCTCCCACTTTAGCCTGGGCTCCTCTACCTTTGCTGTCAGAACTGATTGGACTGTCTGTTCACCTTCCAATAAAGCGTTGACCTTGAACACAGAGAATGATTGTTGGTTTGTTCATGAAACACAAGTATGAGGTGGAGGGTTGGGCACTTCCACTCCCCTGTCCAAGGGGGAAGCACCTTTCCTGACTAACAATCTTTCTTTTCCTTCTCACACTCACAAGCAGGCAGAGAGGCAGGAAATAGATATAAAGATTAATAAGTCTACACCGAAATGGAAAAACATTTTGACTATTTAACATATCTATTTTTCATTCTATTGGTTTTTCATAACTATCATTTCCCAATTCAATCCTTGCATCATTCAAATTGTTTATGTTTTTTTTTAAATATATTTTATTGATTTTACACAGAGAAGAATTGAGAGGTATAGATAGTTAGAAACGACGATGAGAGAGAAACATCGACCAGCTGCCTCTTGCACACCCCCTACCGGGGATGTGCCCGCAACCAAGGTACATGCCCTTGACTGGAATCGAACCCGGGACCTTTCAGTCCGCAGGCCGACGCTCTACCACTGAGCCAAACCAGTTTCGGCAAATTGTTTATGTTTTTAATGTTTCTCTTAATTTCAGAGATCAAGGAGGAGGGAAAGGAAGAGATAATCATTCATTGACTGGTTGCCTCCTGGAGGTCCCCCTCTGTTGATTGAGGCTGCAACCTGGGCATGTGCCCTTGGATGAAATCCCACTCGGGACCCTTCAGTCCACAGACCCGTCCACTACCCACTGAGTCAAACCAGAGAGGGCAACTCCAATCATTTTTAACTAAAGGTGTCCGTTCCCTTTTCTCTGCTCTCACTGTGTCTCACGGGCATCCTTCCTCACCACCATCACCACACTGAGGAATTGGCTTCAATCCCATCGGGGAAAGAAACAATAAAAAGTAATGTGAACCGATTATTATTTAGCTGAAGCTGAAACCAAAGTGCGTTCTTAAACGTCTAAATTTCAGGAAGATCTGATTTTCTCCTGATAGTAAAGGGGCAAATGAGGCATATATTTTTATGAAATAAATAAGAAATGAATGGACTGAAATATCAATGTTTTCCTAGAATCAAATAATTTCATCAGAGAATAATATAAGATGAAGATATTTCCTTTAACTGGTGTACTTTGGTCAAATATGTGTGGTTGAGTCTATGCTGGTAGATACTCCCTACAGCTGTGCAGACAGAATTTAATCCTTCATTCACTCAGCAAATCTGTTTTGTTTGAAAAACAGAGAATACACTGAGACGGGAGGGAAATGTATTACCAAATATGTAGCTTATGTTCAACCTGAGTGCACAGGGGTTGAGCACAGACCTATGAACAGGGACGTCATGGTTTGATTCCTGAACAGAGCACATGCCTGGGTTTCAGACTTGATTTCTAATGGGGGTCATGCAGGAGGCCGCTGATCAATGATTCCCTCTCATCATTGATGTTTCTCTCTCTCCCCTTTTCATTATCTCTGTATTGGGGGGAAAAGAAAGAGAAAAGAAAGGAAAAAATATGTTACTTATTATGGGGCCTGGTCTAGAATACTCTGGATGTTCAGGGTCACTCTGAGTGTGGGAATCCTAATCAAAGTGTTCAAGGTTGAGTTGCTATGTGCAGACATAAGGCAAGGATGCATTAAGCCATATAGTACACCCAAGTGCCTTTCTGTAGCCAAAATACTGATGTTTCTGTTTGGATAAAACTTTTTTTCTTTGTGTTAGGGGATGTATGTAAGGAGCCACTGACCAGCCTGCATTGGCTGCTCTTGTGTGTAATAAAGCATGTCTGAGCACACACTCAGGTTCCCGTAGTAACTAACCCTAAGCACCGGAGTTGGGGTTTTTGGAGAAAGGGATTAAGCCCCCTCCGCCTTCAGCTGCCATATCTCCACTTGTGTAAATCAAGTTCTGAGCCTGGTTTGTCATGTGAGACTGTTTCATATGTTGCAAATCTTAGGCCCAGTTTTAAAATGTTAAAATTAGGACCGAAACAAGATGGCGGCCTAGGTAGTCTCCTAAGCTGCCACCTCATCAACAATTTGGAAAAAAACAACAGCTAAAATTGAAAGAGATCACACCAGACCTACAGGAAAGCTGGCAGAATGGGATGGCTACAACTAGAGACAAAGCAAGGCGCAGTTGCTGCTATGTGGAGTTTAAAACTACGGTGGAACCAGACCCGTCGGAGCTGCCGCCACTGCTGCCACCGAGAGTGAGGGAAGCCCACCGAGAGCAGAGCTGGCTCCACCCTGGGCCCAGGGAGTGGGCCTTCCCAGCCGGCCCACCGTGGGAATGAGGGAGCCGATGCCAGGTCTCGGCCATGCCTTTGGCTCCTGCCCGGAACGAGACACCTTTGAGCATGGTCTCCCCACCCGCAGCCATCTCAGCCAGGCCTCCACGCCTGCCGTGCTGATGAGGAGCTGGCGAGTCCTTCCTCCACAGTCGCATGGCTGGGCTGGAGCTTCTGCGGCTGCCGCTATGTGGATTTTAAAACTACAATGGAGATTGATCCACAGGAGCAACCGTTGCTGCTGCATTCGCCACCGCCGCAAGTGAGGGAATCCCACCGAGAACAGAGCTCACTTGGCCCCGGGCCCAGGGAGTGGGCAGTTCGGAACTTGGCCTCCATGTCCACAGCCGCTCAGCTCCCGCCCCAAATGAGACATCTTTGAATGCGGTCTCCCCACCCACAGCCATCTCAGCCCGCCCGCAGCCGTCCCAGCCCGCCCACCGTGCTGGTGAGGAGATGGCACGGCGCCTTCCTTTCGCGGCCCCGGCAAGCCCTTCGCCCTTCAGGCCCACCGCCACAGGGCCGAGCCGGAGCCTCTGCCGGGACCCCAAGGAGAGGCTCTGCTGCTGCCATGTGGATTTTAAAAATACAGTGGAAATTGAGCCACAAAAGCCACCACCGCCGCCACACCCGCCGCCACAGCCGAGAGTGAGGGAAGCCCACTGGGAGGGGAGCTCGCTCCACCCCGGGCCCAGGGAGGGGGCGGCTTCGGAGCTTGGCCTCCACAGCCATTCCACTAAGACTCCTTGGAGTGCAGTCTCCCTGCCCGCAGTCATCCCAGCCCACCTGCCATGCTAGCAAGGAGCTGGCACAGCACCTCCAGTTCGAGACCCCAGCACCCCAGGGGGACTGTGTTCCCCAGGGGGCCATGTGCCCCGGGTGAGCCGTGTGTCCCGGGGGAGACATGTGCCCCGGGAGAGCCGTGTGCCCAGGGGAAGCAGTGGGACCCAGGGGGAGGGGCGGTGAGGACCATAGGAGGAGCGGATTCTATTCATGTGATCCTGAGATAGTCACCATAAAACAAGCAGCCTGTCATATGACAGCGGGGAGGGGAAGGAGACCTGGGGGAGATAAGAGATCAACCGAAGGACTGGTATGCATGCATATAAGTACAACCAACGAACACAGAACTCTGGGGAGGGAGGGCGGGCATGAATGGGAGGTGGGATGGGGGGGGCAATGGTAAGCTATGTACACATATAATACCTTAATAATTTGTTTTAAAATGAAAAAAAAATAAAGCATGCCCCATATGTCTGCTTGTACCCTCATTTCTTTCTGATTCCCCTCACCCAGAAGGGTCAAGTCCCAGGTGGGGAGCTGGCCTCTGACATTCATAAACCTAAAAAAGGTACAAAAAAAACAGCACCACCAACAAAACAAAGCCCTGGGTGCATGTTAAGGTCATGTGAAGCACACACAATGGTAAAGACCAAGCTGCAGGTGTGGGCACACTCCAGTAGGGCTTCACCTTGAACCCTGGGCTCCCACTCGGGTTTCCCCAGGAGCTGGGAAATTTGCTGAATGCTGGTGGCAAACCTCCATCATTTTTTTTCTACAGTCACATCCTCACTGCCTGCAGAGTCTGCTGTTGTGTGTAATAAAGCATGTCCCATATGGCTTCTTGTACTCTCAATATGTATCCCTCTTTTCAGACATTAATATTGCAGGAGATTCTGCGTAAAACTATATATATAAAAGCCTAATACATTTAACGGCTGAACGACACCTAGACTGGCCGCTATGACCCCCACTAACCCACAGGGGACAGATGATGAACACACAGGATCGGGCTCCCTCCCCTCTGGATTGGGACGTGGAGGCAGATGTGGGCATCAGGCTGAAACCAGATCCCAGACAACACTTGAGGGTCCCAGATTGGGAGAGGGCACAGGCCAGGGCGAGGGACCCACCGGTGTACGAATCCGTGCACCAAAACTCTAGTCTCATATAATCTTAAGAGTTCAGAAGACTTTTTAATTTAAAACATGAAGAATTAGAATATCTTATTGGAAATGTTTGGGGGTTGACTGAAAAGGGAAAGGGGCAGAGAGTCGGTAATGCTGTGAGAAGTTTGCACAGTGACAGGTGATTGCCAGGTCATTACTGGGGCGGCCATTGTGAGGGATACACATGCTGAGTCATTCTATTGTGGCTGATACAACCAATGTCAGATTGCATGCCAACTATTCTGAAATAAAAGATACAGTGAAAGTGTTTGAGGATTGGTGAACAGAAAATAAGGGACAGGACACAGAGAATTACTAAAATTATATGGAAAGAACTGACTGATATGTCTCAGTGGTCAGCCATTGACCTATGAACCAGGAGGTCAAAGTTCAGTGTAATTCCTGGTCAGGGCACATGCCTGAGTTGCAGGTTTGATCTCCAGTATGTGTTCTGCAAGAGTCATCTGATTAATTGTTTTTCTCCCATCATTGATATTTCTATTTCTTTCCATCCTGCGTTTCCACTGGAATAATATTTTTTAAAAAGAATAAAATACACAGAAGGAAGAAAAAATCAGGATAAAATTGAAAACCTGAGTAGGGGATGAAGCACTGATGGGAGAACCGGATCAGAGAGGAAGCCCTGGTCCGTGGGAGTGTGTGGGACTGAGAGCAGAATGACGACATAGAGAGGCTGGTGGGACAGAGGATGGTGGGATTCCAGGAAGAACAGAGAAAGAAAATAAAAAGCAACTGCCACTGAAGACAAGATCACCCAAGTTTTCAGATAACAGGTTTCTGTTTTGAAAAAGAGGGTAATGTTTAAGGAGAACTTTGTGAACGGGTGATCAGCCTGGGGTGACAGGTGTGAGTTTGTTGTTGTGGTCAGACCCTCAGCTTCTGAAAGGCACTTCACTGTGTTGAGTGACCAAAAGGGTATTTGGCAAGAAGATATGTGAAATCACCATGGTTTTCTCATGTGTGTGTTCCACTTGAGAGAAATACCTTTGACAATTAAGGAACTTCATGGGTGTCAGAATCTTATGTTGGATCCAAGTATTTGAACTGAGATGAAAGTAAGAAATGATCATTAAAAGAATGATATGCAAATTACAAGGACACAATATGTAATGAGAACACGCCAACCAACGTGACCAAGGCCACACTCTGAGGAATGGAGAGTTGTGTTCAGTGAGTGTTTATTCTGTGACGTGGAGGCAGACGTGCTTCTCCTCAGACACACAGACTGTCATGGGTTCCAGGGGCTCTAACCAGGCAGCTGTGCCGGCTGCAAATTTTCACAAATATGAGCATCTCTGGCATCAGCGCACAGATTAACGAGCTGCCTCGGGGCCAGGAATCTCTTGGAATGAAACTCAGGAATGGTCAGGTGATCTGGCACCTGCTGGTTCAGGTATATAAGCTCCCTGTTCCCCACTGGCTGACACTCACTCTCAGGATCTCCTCTTGAACAGAAAGACACTCCCCCTGACACCATGAGCTACTATGGCAGCTACTACGGAGGCCTCGGCTACGGCTGGAGTGGCCTTGGCTATGGCTATGGCTCCGGCTATGGCTGGGGTGGCTTCGGTGGCCTGGGCTGTGGCTGTGCCTACAGAAGGTATGGCTGTGGCTGCTGGCGTCCGTGCTGCTGTGGGGGATATGGATACTCTGGCTTCTACTGAGATCCTGCCCAGCAGCTCAGCATCTGCACTCACAGGGACCTCCTCCCACATTGGATCTAACTAACCGGACAGCTAACCTCATGCTGGGTTATTCCACAACCATCTTTACTTCTCAGAATTATGGGTAGATTGTCAACTGTACCTGCTTCTTCCTCATATGCCTGGGAACCTCTACCTTTGCTGTCAGAACTGATTGGACTGTCTGTTCACCTTCCAATAAAGCATTGAACTTGAAAACAAAGAACGGTTGTTGGTTTGTTCATGAAACACAATTATGAGGACGTGGGTCTGGGCACATCCACTCCCCTGTCCAAGTGAGATGCACCCCTCCTGGCTAACAATCTTTCTTTTCCTTCTCACACTCACAAGCACGCAGAGAGGCAGGAAATAGATGTAAAGATTAATAAGTCTATACAAAAATGGGAAAATGGTTTAAAAGGATAAATTAAAATATTTCAATCTATTGATTTTATTATTAAAATATTCAGTCTTAACTCAACAACAAATAGCAATGTATATTCAACATATCTATCTAGTTATCATGCTATTGGTTTTATTTAACAAAACTAATATTTCTCAATTCATTTCTTCCATTCATTCAAAATTGGTTTATGTTTTCAATCTTTCTTTTAATTTCAGAGGGCAAGAGGAGGGAGAGGGGAGATAGAAACATCAATGATGAGAGAGATTCATTCATTGATTATTTGTCTCCTGTATGCCCTCCTCTGGTGATTGAATCTGAAACCTGGGCATGTGCCCTTGGCTGGAATCCAACTCGGCACCCTTCAGTCCACAGACCCATCCTCTATCCACTGAGCCAAACCAGAGAGGGCAACTCCAAGCATTTTTAACTAAAGGTGTCTGTTCCCTTTCCTCTGCTCTCTTCGAGTCTCATGGGCATTCTTCCTCACCACCATCACCACACTGAGGAATTAGCTTCAATCCCATCAGGGAAAGAAACCCCAAGTCATAATTGTGAACTGATAGTTATTTAGCTGAAGCTGAAACCAGAGAGATTTCTTATAAATCTAAATTTCAGGAAGATCTGCATTTCTTTTGATAAAAATGGGGCATCACTTGGGGATATAGTTTTGATGAAATAAAGGGATGGACTGAATCAGCGGTCACAGAACCTTTGGATCCCACTGACCATCAGTGGGTGAGCATCAGACTGAAATTCCAATGCTTTCCTAAGATCAAGTAATATTGTCAGAGAGTAATATTAGATGAAGATAGTTTGATTAAATTGGTAAAATTTGGTCAAATATGTGTGCTTGCATCTATGCTGATAGATAACCCCTACAGCTGTGCAGACAGAATATAATCCTTCAGTGACTCAGAAAATTTTGTTTGAAAAATACGTTTTGTTTGAAAAATAGTGAACACAGTGAGATGGAGGGATATGTGTTATCCAATATGTAACTTATGTTCAATGCATGCCTCAGGGGTTGAGCATCGACCTATGAACACGGACATCATGGTTTGATTACCGAACAGGTCACAGGCTTGGGTTGCAGACTGGATCTCCAGTGTGGGGTCATGTATGAGGCAGCTGATCAATGATTCCCCCTCATGACTGATGTTTCTATCTCTCTCTCCCTCTCCCCTCCTCTCCGAATGAAAAAAAGAAAGAGAAACAAAAAGGAAAAATATGTTACTTATTGTATTGCTCTGTCTGGATGTTCAAGTCACACCCAGTGTTTAAATCATTAATCAAGTGTTCAGGTTGAGTTGCTATGTGCACACACAAGGCAAGGAAGGACAATGCCATATACACCCGCCACATGCTTTCTGTAGCCAAAATACTAATGTTTCTATTTCTCAAAAAGTCCCTTTTCTTTGAGTATGTAAGGAGCCACGGACCAGCCTGCAGTGGCCGCTGTTGTGTGTAATAAAGCATGTCCCACATGTCTGCTTGTACCCTCATGTCCTTCCAATCCCCCTCAACCAGAAGGGTCAAGTCCCAGCTGAGGAGCTTGCCTCTGACACTCATAAACCACAAAACAGAACAAAAATTACAGCACCAGCATCAAAACAGAGGGTTGGGTACATGTGAAGGTCATGGGAAGCACACACAAGGGTAAAGACCAACCCCAGGGGTGGGCACACTCCAGTAGGGCTTCACCTTGAACCCTGGGCTCCCACTCAGGTTTCCTCAGGAGCCGAGGAAATTTGCAGAAGACTGGCGGCTAACCTCTATGATGTTTCTGTTTTTGTCTCAGTCACATCCTCGCTGCCATGTTTATGTTTTGCAGCATTTCCAGGCATCAAGATTGCAGAGACTCTGATTAAAATATTGTATAATCTTAAGAGTTGAGAAATCTTTTTGATTTAAAACCCTGGAGAATTGTAATATGTTTTGAAAATGTTTGGGGTTCAGTGAGAAGGGAAAGGGGCAGAGAGTCGGTAATGCTGTGAGAAGTTTGCACAGTGACAGGTGATTGCCAGGTCATTACTGGGGCCGGCCATTGTGAGGGATAAACATGCTGAGTCATTATACTGTGAATAATACACACAATGTCTGATTTCATGCCAACTATTCTGAAATAAAAGATACAGTGAAAGTGTTTGCAGATTGGTGAACAGAAAATAAGGGGCAGGACACAAAGAATTAATAAAAAATATATGGAACCAACTAGCTGGTATGTCTCATTGGTTAGCCATTGACCTATGAACCAGGAGGTCAAGGTTCAGTGTAATTCCTGGTCAGGGCACATGCCTGAGTTGCAGGTTTGACCTCCAGTGTGTGGCCTGCAAGAGGCATCCAATTAATGATTTTTCTCCCATCATTGATATTTCTATTTCTTTCCATTCTGCTTTTCCACTAAAATATTTTTTTAAAAAGAATAAAATACAAAGAAGTAAGAAAAATCAGGATAAATTTAAACACCTGAGTAGAGGGATGGGATCAGAGACGAAGACCTGGTCCGTGGGAGTGTGTGGGACTGAGAGCAGAATGACGACGTAGAGAGGCTGGATGACACAGAGGATGGTGGGATTCCTCGAAGAACAGAGAAAGAAAAGAAAAGTAACTGCAAAGCAGACACAAGATCACCCATGTTTACAGATAACAGGTTTCTGTTTTAAAAAAGAGGGTAATGTTTAAGGAGAACTTTGTGAACGGGTGCTCAGCCTGGGGTGACAGGTGTGAGTTTGTTGTGGTCAGACCCTCAGCTTCTGAAAGGCACTTCACTGTGTTGAGTAACCAAAAGGGTATTTTGCAAGAAGATGTGTAAAATCAACATGGTTTTCTCATGGAAATTCTCAACTGGACAATGAACATCATGGGTGTCAGAGTCTTAAATTGGATCCGAGTTTTTGAACTGAGACGAAAGTAAGATAGGACACTCCAAAGAATGATATGCAAATTACAAGGACACATATGTAATGAGAACACGCCAGCCAACATGACGAAGGCCACACTCTGAGGAATGGAGAGTTGTGTTCAGTGAGTGTTTATTCTGTGACGTGGAGGCAGATGTGCTTCTCCTCAGACACACACACTGTCATGGGTTCCAGGGGCTCTAACCAGGCAGCTGTGCCGGCTCCAAATTTTCACAAATATGAGCATCTCTGGCGTCAGCACACAGATTAACGAGCTGCCTCAGGGCCAGGAATCTCTTGGAATGAAACTCAGGAATGGTCACGTGATTTGGCACCTGCTGGCTCAGGTATATAAGCTCCCTGCTCCCCACTCGCTGACACTCACTCTCAGGATCTCGTCTTGAACAGAAACACACTCCCCCTGACACCATGAGCTACTATGGCAGCTACTACGGAGGCCTCGGCTACGGCTGGGGTGGCCTTGGCTATGGCTATGGCTCCGGCTATGGCTGGGGTGGCCTCGGTGGCTTGGGCTGTGGCTGTGGCTACAGAAGGTATGGCTGTGGCTGCTGTCGCCCGTGCTGCTGTGGGGGATACGGATACTCTGGCTTCTACTGAGATCCTGCCCAGCAGCTCAGCATCTGAACTCACAGGGGACTTCCTCCCACATTGGATCTAAGTAACCGGACAGCTAACCTCATGCTGGGTTATTCCACAAACATCTTTACTTCTCAGAATTATGGGTAGATTTTCAACTTCTCCCTCATAAGCCTGGGATCCTCTATGTTTGCTGTCAGAACTGATTGGACTGTCTGTTCACCTTCCAATAAAACATTGACCTTGAACACAAAGAATGGTTGTTGGTTTGTTCATGAAACACAATTATGAGGTCGTGGGTCTGGGCTCATCCACTCCCCTGTCCAAGGGGGAAGCGCCCTCCTGGCTAACAATCTTTCTTTTTCTTCTCACACTCACAAGCGCACAGAGAGGCAGGAAATAGATGTAAAGATTAATAAGTCTACACCTAAATTGAAAAAGTTTTGAATAATAGAGTGATGTAAATCTTTCAATCTCTCTCTGTTTTTTAAAAAATATTTTTTATTGATTTTTTAAAGAGAGGAAGAGAGAGGGATAAGTTAGAAACATCGATGAGAGAGAATCATTGATCAGCTTCTGCTTGCACACCTCCTACTGGGGATGTGCCCACAACCAAGGTACATGCCCTTGACCAGAATCAAACCTGGGACCTTTCAGTCCACAGGCCGATGTTCTATCCACTGAGCCAAACCGGTATTGGCCATAATATTTCAATCTCTTGATTTTAATTATAAAATATTCAAACTTAAGCCACCAACAATTAGCAATGAATATTTAACATATCTATCTATGCATTAATCAACATATGGATTTTATTTAACTCAACTAACACTTCCCAATTCAATCCTCCCATTCACCCAAAATTGGTTTATGTTTTCAATGTTTCTTTTCATTTCAGCGGGCAAGGTGGAAGGAGAGGGATATAGAAACAGCAATGATGAGCGAGAATCATTCATTGACTGGTTGCCTCTTGCATGCCCCCCTCTGGTGACTGAGCCTGCAACCTGGACATGTGCCCTTGGCCAGAATCCAACTCAGCACCCTCCAGTCCAAAGACCCATCCTCTATCCACTGAGCCAAACTAGAGAGGGCAACTCCAATCATTATTTTATTATTTGTTTGTTTGTTTTAACTACACATGTCTGCTCCCGTTCCTCTGCTCTCACTGGGTCTCACTGGCATCCTTCCTCACCACCATCACCACACTGAGGAATTCGCTTCAATCCCATCAGGGAGGGGTGAGGCCAGGAGTGCAGTGGTGGTGGGAGGCACTTGGGACCGAGGGCACTGAGTGTAGGATGTGAGAGGCGAGGCAAGCAGCGGTGCTGGTGGCAGCGTGCTGGAGGCCCTGGAGATGGTGGTGGCAGTGGCCATGGGCACACTCATCCCTGCCCGCCACAGCAGGAGAGGTGGGGGGCAAGAAAGGTGGTGGTGGCCGGCCAGAAGTCTTGCAGGAATATTCCTGCAACAGGTCACTAGGAAGATATAATTGTCAGCCAGTTATTACTTAGCTGAGGCTGAAACCAAGGAGCTGTCTTAAAGACCTAATTTCAGCTACATTGGAATGTCTCCTGATAATAAAGGGGCAATGTAAGGCATATATTTTCATAAAATAAAAATGGATGAAAAACCATTGCTTTCCTAGAATCAAACAATATTGTCAGAGAATAATAGGAGATGAAGATATTTTGTTTAAATTGGTATAATTTGGTCAAATATGTGTGCTTTTGTCCATGTTGTTAGATACTCCCTACAGCTGTGCCAAACAGAATTTAATCCTTCAGTCCCTCAGCAAATATGTTGTGTTTGAAAAACAGTGAATACACTGAGATGGGAGGGAAATGTATTATAAAAAATGTAACTTATGTTCAACCTGCGTGCCTCAGGGGTTGAGCATAGACCTGTGAACAAGGACGTCATAGTTTTATTCCCGAACAGAGCACATGCCTGTGATGCAGGCTACATGCCTAGTGGGAGTCATGCAGGAGGCTGCTGATCAATGATTCCCTCTCATCATTGATCTTTCTCTCTCTCTCCCCTCTCCCTTCCTCTCTGTATTAAGAAAAGAGAGAGAAAGAAAATAAAAGAAAAAAATGTTACTTATTATAGGGCCCAATCTAGAGTACTCTGGATGTTCAGGGTCACTCTGGGTGTGGGAATCCTAATCAAAGTGTTCAAAGGTGAGTTGCTATGAAAAGGCATAAGACAAGGATGCATTACGCCACACAGTGCACCAAGTGCCTTTCTGTAGCCAAAATACTGATGTTTCTATTTGGCAAAAAGTCTCTTTGTTTGAGAGTGTTTTGGCATGTATGCAAGGAGCCCCTGACCAGCCTACAGTAGCTCCTGTTGTGTGTTATAAAGCATGTCCCATATGTCTGCTTGTACCCTTGTTTTCTTCTGATTCTCCTCACTCAGAAGGATCAAGTCCCAGCTGAGTAGCTTGCCTCTGACACTTATAAACCTCAAAACAGAAGGAAAATCCCAGCGCCACCAACAAAACAAAGCCCTGGGTACATGTTAAGGTCATATGAAGCACACACAATGGTAAAGACCAAGCCCCAGGGGTGGGCACACTCCGGTAGGGCTTCACCTTGAACCCTGGGCTCCCACTCGGGTTTCCTCAGGATCAGAGGAAATTCACAGAAGGCTGTGGCTAACCTCTATGATGTTTCTGTTTTTGTCTCAGTCACATCCTCGCTGCCATGTTTTTTGTGGTGTTTTGTTTTGTTTTGTTTTGTTTTGCAGTATTTCCAGGCATCAAGACTGCAGAGACTCTGATTAAATCTATATATACACACAAAAGCCTAATCTACTGAACTACTGAATGACCCATCCACTGGTTGCTATGATGCCCACTGACCAATAGGTTTCAGACGCTCAACACACAGGATCAGGCTCCCTGCGGTCTGGATTGCTCCAGAGGGGATCCTGCTGAAATGTTCTCCCACATTCCTAGTGATGTCTCAGAGAGCAAGAAGGTGCAGGCCAGGCCTTGGGATTCCAGCAGTGCACCAATCCGTGCACCTGGCCTCTAGCATTATATAACCTTAAGAGTTCAGAAGTCTTTTTAATTTAAAACCCTGAAGAATCAGAATATCTTATTGAAAATGTCTGGGGTTCAGTGAGAAGGGAAAGGGGCAGAGGGTCGGTAATGCTGTGAGAAGTTTGCACAGTGACAGGTGACTGCCAGGTCATTACTGGGGCGGCCATTGTGAGGGATACACATGCTGAGTCATTCTATTGTGGCTAATACAACCAATGTCAGATTCCATGCCAACTATTCTGAAATAAAAGATACAGTAAAAGTGTTTGAGGATTGGTGAACAGAAAATAAGGGGCAGGACACAGAGAATTAATAAAATTATATGGAAAAATTGGCTGGTATGTCTCAGTGGTCAGGCATTGACCTATGAACCAGGAGGTCAAAGTTCAGTGTAATTCCTGGTCAGGGCACATGTCTGAGTTGCAGGTATGATCTCCAGTATGTGGTCTGCAAGACCATCCGATTAATTGTTTTGCTTCCATCATTGATATTTCTATTTCTTTCAATCCTGCTTTTCCACTGAAATATTTTTTTTAAAAAAAGAATAAAATACATAGAAGGAAGAAAAAATCAGGATAAAATTAAAAACCTGAGTAGAGGGGTGAAGTACTGATGGGAGAACTGGATCAGAGAGGAAGACCTGGTCCGTGGGAGTGTGTGGGACTGAGAGCAGAATGATGACAAAAAGAGAGGCTGGATGAGACAGATGATGGTGGGATTCCAGGAAGAATAGAAAAAGAAAATAAAAAGCAACTGCAAAGCAGAGACAAGATCACCCATGTTTTCAGAAAACAGGTTTCTGTTTTGAAAAAAAGGGTAATGTTTAAGGAGAACAATGTGAACGGGTGCTGAGGCTGGGGTGACACGTGTGATTTTTTTGTTGTGGTCAGACCCTCAGCTTCTGAAAGGCACTTCACTGTGTGGAGTGACCAAAGGGTATTTTGCAAGAAGATATGTGAAATCAACATGGTTTTCTCATGTGTGTGTTCCACTTGACAAGGAATTTCATAGGTATGAGAATCTTAAATTAGATCAGAGTATTTGAATTGAGATGAAAGTAAGATAGGACAATCCAAAGAATGATATGCAAATTACAAGGACACAATATGTAATGAGGACACGCCAGCCAACATGACGAAGGCAATGTGCTGAGGAATGGAGAGTTGTGTTCAGTGAGTGTTTATTCTGTGACGTGGAGGCAGACGTGCTTCTCCTCAGACACACACACTGTCATGGGTTCCAGGGGCTCTAACCAGGCAGCTGTGCCGGCTCCAAATTTTCACAAATATGAGCATCTCTGGCATCAGCACACAGATTAATGAGCTGCCTGCAGATTAATGGGCCATGAATCTCTTGGAATGAAACTCAGGAATGGTCACGTGATCCGGCACCTGCTGGCTCAGGTATATAAGCTCCCTGCTCCCCACTCGCTGGCACTTACTCTCAGCATCTCCTCTTGAACAGAAACACATCCCCCTGACACCATGAGCTACTACGGAAGCTACTACGGAGGCCTCGGCTACGGCTGGGGTGGCCTTGGCTATGGCTATGGCTCCGGCTATGGCTGGGGTGGCTTCGGTGGCCTGGGCTGTGGCTGTGGCTACAGAAGGTATGGCTGTGGCTGCTGGCGCCCGTGCTGCTGTGGGGGATACGGATACTCTGGCTTCTACTGAGATCCTGCCCAGCAGCTCAGCATCTGCACTCACAGGGGACCTCCTCCCAAATTGGATCTAAGTAACCGGACAGCTAACCTCATGCTGGGTTATCCCACAAACGTCTTTACTTCTCAGAATTATGGGTAGATTGTCAACTGTGCCTGCATCTCCCTCATAAGTCTGGGATCCTCTACCTTTGCTGTCAGAACTGATTAGACTGTCTGTTCACCTTCCAATAAAGCATTGAACTTGAACACAAAGAATGGTTGTTGGTTTGTTCATGAAACACAATTATGAGGACGGGGTTCTGGACACATCCACTCCACTGTCCACGGGGGAAGCTACCTTCCTGGTTAACAATCTTTCTTTTCCTTCTCACACTCACAGCATCCAGAGAGGCAGGATAAAGATATAAAGATATAAAGATTAATAACTCTACACCGAAATGAAAAAACTTTTTGAAAGGACTAGTGATATAAATCTTTCAATCTCAGCTCTATGCATAACATATTCCGATATAAGGAAATAACAAAAACAATGAATATTTAGCATACCTATCTATTTATTTATCAATATATAGATTTTATTTACCTCAACTGACATTTCCCAATTCAAACCTTCCATTCATTCAGAATTGGTGTATGCTTTTAATTTTTCCTTTAATTTCAGAGACAAGGAGGAGGGAGAGGGATGAGAGAGATTTGTTCATTGACTGGATGTCTCCTGTATGGTCGCTCTGGTGATGCAGCCTGCAACCTGGGCATGTGCCCTTGGTTCAGAATCAAACTCGGGACCCTTGACTCCACAAACTGATCCTCTATTCACTTAGACACAGCAAAATCTGAATTTCTTCTGGAAAAAAAAAAATTGGGGCAACACAGGGCATATATTTTTGATGAAATAAAAAAAAAAAACATGAACTGAAAAACCATTGCTTTCCCAGAATCAAATAATATCATCAGAGAATAATAGAAGATGAAGATATTTTGTTTCAATTGGTATAATTTGGTCAAATATGTGTGCTTGCGTCTATGCTGTTAGATACTCCCTACATTTGTGGGGACAAACTTTAATCCTTCAGTCACTCCACAAATATGCTGTGCTTGAAAAACAGTGAGTCCATTCAGATGGGAGGGAAATGTATCATCAAAATTGTAACTTATCCCCACCTGCCTGCCTCAGTGGTTGAGCATAGCCCTGTGAATAGGACATCATGGTTAGATTCCTGGTCAGGGCACATGCCTGGGTTGCAGGCTGGAACCCTAATAAGGTTCATGCAAGAGGCTGCTGATCAATGATTCCCTCTCATCATTGCTGTTTCCATCTCTCTCTCCCTCTCCCTTGCTCTCTATTTTGAGGGAAACGAAAGGTAAAAGAGGAGAAAAAATATGTTAGTTATTGTGGGGCTGGTCTAGAATACTCTGGATGTTCAGGGTCACTGAGGGTGGGAATCCTAATCAAAGTGCTCAATATAGAGTTGCTATGTGCAGACATAAGGCAAGGATGCCTTAAGCCAGGCAGTGACCCAGTGCCTTTCTGTAGCCAAAATACTGAACTTTTTACTTGGCAAAAAACCTCTTTGTTTGAGCGTGTTTGGGCATGTATGTAGGGTGCCACTGACCAGCTTTCAGTGGCTGCTGTTGTGTGTAATAAAGCATGTCCCTATGTCTGCTTGTACCCCGGTGTTCTTCCAATTCTCTCACCCAGAATTGTCAAATTCTGGCTAAGGACCTTGACTGTGACACTTATGAACCTCAAATCAGAACATTAAAACCCAGCACCACCTACAAAAAAAAGCCCTGGGTACATGTTAAGGCCATGAGAAGCACACACAAGGGTAAAGACCAAACCCTGGCATGGGATACTCCTGTAGGGCTTCAGCTTGAACCCTGGGCTCCCACTCGGGTTTCCTCAGGAGCTGGGAAATCCGCAGAAGGCTGGCGGCTAACCTCTATGATGTTTCTGTTTTTGTCTCAGTCACATCCTCGCTGCCATGTTTATGTTTTGCAGCATTTCAAGGTATCAAGATTGCAAAGGCTCAGATTTAAATATTACATAATCTTAAGTGTTCAAAAGTGTTTTTAATTTAAAACCCTGAAGAATGGAATATTTTATTGAAAATTTTTGGTGTTGACTGAAAAGGGAAAGGGGCAGAGAGTCAGTAATGCTGCGAAAGTTTGCACAGTGACAGGTGATTGCCAGGTCATTACTGGGGCGGCCATTGTGAGGGATACACATGCTGAGTCATTATATTGTGACTAATACAACCCATGTCAGATTGCATGCCAACTATTCTGAAATAAAAATTAAAGTAAAAGTGTTTGCAGTTTGGTGAACAGAAAATAAGAGGCAGGTCAGAGAGAACTGGTAAAGAATATATGGATACAATCGGCCAGTGTGTCTCAGTGGTTGAGCACTGACCTATGACCCAGAAGGTCACAGTTCAGTGTGATTCCTGGTCACGGCAGATGCCCAGGTTGGAGTTTTAATCTCCAGTATGTGGTGGGCTGGAGGAAGCCGATTAATGATTTTTCTCAATAATTGATCTTTCTATCTCTCTCCATCCTCCTTTTCCTCTGAAATAAGTAAAAACAATTTTTTATAAAAATAAAATACATATAAGGGAAAATCAAGATAAAATTGAAAACCTGAGTAGAGGAATGAAGCACTGATGGGAGAACTGGATCAGAGAGGAAGCCCTGGTCCCTGTGAGTGTGTGTGAGGACTGAGAGCAGAATGATGACACAGAGAGGCTGGATGGGACAGACGATGGTGGGATTCCAGGAAGAACAGAGAAAGAAAATAAAAAGCAACTGCAACTGAAGACAAGATCACCCATGTTTTCAGGTAACAGGTTTCTATTTTGAAAAAGAGGGTAATGTTTAAGGAGAACTTTGTGAACGGGTGCTCAGCCTGGGGTGACACGTGTGAGTTTGTTGTTGTGGTCAGACCCTCAGCTTCTGAAAGGCACTTCACTGTGTTGAGTAACCAAAAGGGTATTTGGCAAGAAGATGTGTAAAATCAAGGTGGTTTTCTCACGTGCGTGTTCCACTTGAGAGAAATCCATGTGACAATTAAGGAATTTCATGGATGTCAGAATCTTAAATTGGATCCAAGTATTTGCACTGAGATGAAAGTAAGAAATGAACATTAAAAGAATTATATGCAAATTACAAGGACACAATATGTAATGAGAACACGCCAGCCAACATGACGAAGGCCACGTGCTGAGGAATGGAGAGTTGTTTTCAGTGAGTGTTTATTCTGTGACGTGGAGGCAGATGTGCTTCTCCTCAGACACACACACTGTCATGAGTTCCAGGGGCTCTAACCAGGCAGCTGTGCTGGCTCCAAATTTTCACAAATATGAGCATCTCTGGCATCAGCAAACAGATTAATGAGCTGCCTCAGGGCCAGGAATCTCTTGGAATGAAACTCAGGAATGGTCACGTGATCTGGCACCTGCTGGCTCAGGTATATAAGCTCCCTCCTCCCCACTCGCTGGCACTCACTCTCAGGATCTCATCTTGAACAGAAACACACTCCCCCTGACACCATGAGCTACTATGGCAGCTACTACGGAGGCCTCGGCTACGGCTGGGGTGGCCTTGGCTATGGCTATGGCTCCGGCTATGGCTGGGGTGGCCTCGGTGGCCTGGGCTGTGGCTGTGGCTACAGAAGGTATGGCTGTGGCTGCTGGCGCCCGTGCTGCTGTGGGGGATACGGATACTCTGGCTTCTATTGAGTTCCTGCCCAGCAGCTCAGCATCTGCACTCACTGGGGACCTCCTCCCACATTGGATCTAAGTAACCGGACAGCTAACCTCATGCTGGGATATTCCACAAACGTCTTTCCTTCTCAGAATTATGGGTAGATTTTCAAATGTGCCTGCATCTCCTTCATAAGCCTGGAATCCTCTACCTTTGCTGTCAGAACTGATTGCACTGTCTGTTCACCTTCATAAAGCATTGAACTTGATCACAGAAAATGGTTGTTGGTTTGTTCATGAAACGCAATTATGAGTACGTTGTTTTGGGCACATCCACTCCACTGTCCAAGGAGAAGCGCCCTCTAAGCTAACAATCTTTATTTTCCTTCTCACACTCACAGCATCCAGAGAGTCAGGAGATAGATGTAAAGATTAATAAGTCTACACCGAAATGGAAAAAATGTTTTGAAAGGACCAATGATTTAAATCCTTCAATCTCTTGATCTTATTCATAAAATATTCTGACTTAAGTCAACACAAATAGCAATGACTATTTAACATATCTATTTATCATTCTATAAGTTTTACATAACTATCATTTCCCAAGTCAACCCTTCCATCATTAAAATTGGTTTATGCTTCTAATGTTTCTTTTAATTTCACAGAGCAAGAAGGAGGGAGAGAGTGATAGAAACATTAAGGATGAGGGAGAATCAGTCATTGATTGGTTGCCTCCCTGATGGCCCCTTCTGGTGATTGAGGCTGCAACCTGGGCATATGCCCTCGGGTGAAATCCCACTCGGGACCCTTCAGTCCACAGACCCATCCTCTACCCACTGAGCCAAACCAGAGAGGGCAACTCCAATCCTTTTTGATCAAACGTGTCTGTTCCCTTTCCTCTGCTCTCTCTGTGTCTCACGGGCATCCTTCCTCACCACCATCACCACACTGAGGAATTAGCTTCAATCCCATCGGGGAAAGAAAGAAGACACAGTTGTAACCAATTATTATTTAGCTGAAGCTGAAACCTAAGATCTTTCTTAGAAATCTAAATTTCAGCAAGATATTAATTTCTCATAATAAAGGTGCAACAATATTCATGATTAAATAATAAAAAAGATGGACTGAAATACCATTGCTTTCCCAGAATCAAACAATATTGTCAGATATTAATATAAGATGAAGATATTTTGTTTAAATTGGTATAATTTGGTCAAATATGTGTGCTTGAGTCTATACTGTTAGATATTCCCTAGGGCTGTGCAGACAGAATTTAGCCCTTCAGTCCCTCAGCAAATATGTTGTGTTTGAAAAACAGTGAGTACATTCCGTTGGGGGGGAAATGTATCATCAAAAATGTAACTTATGCCCGGCCTGAGTGCCTCAGGGGTTGAACATCGACCTGTGAACCAGGAGGTCATGGTGTGATTCCCGGTCAGGGCACATGCCTGAGTCACAGGCTTCATGCCTGATGGGGTCATGCAGGAGGCTGCTGATCAATGATTCCCTCTCATCATTGATGTTTCCATCTCTCTCTCCCTCTCCCTTCCTCTCTGTATTAAGAAAAAAGAAAGTTAAAAGAGAGAAAAAACATGTTATTTATTATGGGGCCTTTTCTAGAATACTCTGGATCTTCAGGGTCACTCTGAGTGTGGGAATCGAATCTAAGTGTTCAAGGTTGAGTTGCTATGTGCAGACATAAAGCAAATAATGCATTAAGCCATACATTGCACCCAAGTGCCTTTCTGTAGCCAAAATACTAATGTTTCTGTTTGGATAAAACTTTTTTCTTTGTGTTCGGGCATGTGTGTAAGGAGCCACTGACCAGCCTGCATGGCTGCTGTTGTGTGTAATGAAGCATGTCCGACATGTCTGCTTGTACTGTCATGGCCTTCTGATTCTCCTCACTCAGAAGGGCCAGGTCCCGGCTGAGGAGCTGGCCTCTGACACTTATAAACCTCAAAACAGAACATTGAAACCAGCAAAACCTACAGAACAGAGCCCTGGGTGCATGTTAAGGTCATGGGAAGCACTCACAATGGTAAAGACCAAGCCCAGGGGTGGGCACACTCCAGTAGGGCTTCACCTTGAACCCTGGGCTCCCACTCGGTTTCTCAGGAGCCGAGGAAATTCGCAGAAGGCTGGCAGCTAACCTCTTTGATATTTCTGTTCTTCTCTCAGTCACATCCTCCCTGCCATGTTTATTTTTGCAGCATTTTCAGACATCAAGATTGCTGAGACTCTGATTAAAATATTATATAATCCTAAGAGTTCAAACCTGGTTTTAATTTAAAACCTGAAGAATTGGAATATCTTATTGAAAATGTTTGGGGTTCATTGAAAAGGGAAAGGGCACAGAGTCGGTGATGCTGTGAGAAGTTTGCACAGTGACAGGTGATTGCCAGGTCATTACTGGGGCGGCCATTGTGAGGGATACACATGCTGAGTCATTCTATTGTGACTAATACAACCCATGTCAGATTGCATGCCAACTATTCTGAAATAAAAGTTAAAGTGAAAGTGTTTACGGATTGGTGAACAGAAAATAAGGGGAGGACACAGAGAACTGGTAAAGAATATATGGACACAATCGGCCAGTGTGTCTCAGTGGTTAAGCACTGACCTATGAACCAGGAGGTCACAGTTCAGTGTGATTCCTGGTCAGGGCAGATGCCCAGGTTGCAGTTTTGATCTCCAGTATGGGGTGGGCTGGAAGAAGCCAATTAATGATTTTTCTCAAAAATTGATCTTTCTATCTCTCTCCATCTTCCTTTTCCTCTGAAATAAATAAAAATAATTTTTATAAAAATAAAATACATAAAAGGGAAAAATCAGAATAAAATTAAAAACTGAGTAGAAGGATGAAGCACTGATGGGAGAATGGGATCAGAGAGGAAAACCTGGTCCGTGGGTGAGTGTGTGTGGGACTGAGAGCAGAATGACGACGTAGAGAGGCTGGATGGGACAGACGATGGTGGGATTCCAGGAAGAACAGAGAAAGAAAATAAAAGCAACTGCCACTGAAGACAAGATCACCTATGTTTTCAAATAACAGTTTTCTGTTTTGAAAAAGAGGGTAAAGTTTAAGGAGAACTTTGTGAAAGGGTGCTCAGCCTGGGGTGACACGTGTGAGTTTGTTGTTGTGGTCAGACCCTCAGCTTCTGAAAGGCACTTCACTGTGTTGAGTGACCAAAAGGGTATTTGGCAAGAAGATGTGTAAAATCAACATGGTTTTCTCACGTGTGTATTCAACTTGAGAGAAATACCTTTAACAATTAAGGAACTTCATGGGTGTCAGAATCTGATGTTGGATCCAAGTATTTGAACTGAGCTGAAAGTAAGAAATGATAATTAAAAGAATGATATGCAAATTACAAGGACACAATAATTAATGAGAACACGCCAGCCAACATGACGAAGGCCACGTGCTGAGGAATGGAGAGTTGTGTTCAGTGAGTGTTTATTCTGTGACGTGGAGGCAGATGTGCTTCTCCTCAGACACACACACTGTCATGAGTTCCAGGGGCTCTAACCAGGCAGCTGTGCCGGCTCCAAATTTTCACAAATATGAGCATCTCTGGCGTCAGCACACAGATTAACGAGCTGCCTCAGGGCCATGAATCTCTTGGAATGAAACTCAGGAATGGCCACGTGATCCGGCACCTGCTGGCTCAGGTGTATAAGCTCCCTGCTCCCCACTCGCTGGCACTCACTCTCAGGATCTCGTCTTGAACAGAAACACACTCCCCCTGACACCATGAGCTACTATGGCAGCTACTACGGAGGCCTCGGCTACGGCTGGGGTGGCCTTGGCTATGGCTATGGCTCCGGCTATGGCTGGGGTGGCCTTGGTGGCCTGGGCTGTGGCTGTGGCTACAGGAGGTATGGCTGTGGCTGCTGGCGTCCGTGCTGCTGTGGGGGATACGGATACTCTGGCTTCTACTGATCCTGCCCAGCAGCTCAGCATCTGCACTCACAGGGGACTTCCTCCCACATTGGATCTAAGTAACCGGACTGCTAACCTCATGCTGGGTTGTTCCACGTGCGTCTTTACTTCTCAGAATTATGGGTAGATTTTCAACTGTGCCTGCTTCTCTCTCATAAGCCTGGGATCCTCTACCTTTGCTGTCAGAACTGATTGGACTGTCTGTTCATCTTCCAATAAAGCATTGAACTTGAACACAGAGAATGGTTGTTGGTTTATTCATGTAATGCAATTATGAGGTCGTGGTTCTGGGCATATCCACTCCACTGTCCAAGGGGGAAGCACCTTTCCTGACTAACAATCTTTCTTTTTCTTCTCACACTCACAAGCACGCAGAGAGGCAGGAAATAGATATAAAGATTAATAAGTCTACACAGAAACAGAAAAAATATTTTGAAAGGTCCAATGACTTAAATCCTTCAATCTCTTGATCTTATTCATAAAATATTCTGACTTAAGTCAACACAAATAGCAATGACTATTTAACATATCTATTTATCATTCTATAGGTTTTACATAACTAACATTTCCCAAGTCAACCCTTCCATCATTAAAATTGGTTTATGATTTTAATGTTGCTTTTAATTTCAGAGATCGAGGAGGAGGGAGAGGAAGAGATAATCATTCATTGACTGGTTGCCTCCTGAATGGCCCCTTCTGTTGATTGAGGCTGCAACCTGGGCATATGCCCTCGGGTGAAATCCCACTTGGGACCCTTCAGTCCACAGACCCATCCTCTACCCACTGAGCCAAACCAGAGAGGGCAACTCCAATCCTTTTTGATCAAACGTGTCTGTTCTCTTTCCTCTGCTCTCACTGTGTTTCACTAGCATCCTTCCTCACCACCATCACCACATGGAGGAATTAGCTTCAATCCCATCAGGGAAAGAAAAAACAAGTGATAATTGGGAACCAATTGTTATTTAGCTGCAGGTGAAACCTAAGAGATTTCTTAAAAATCTAAATTTCAGCAAGATATTAATTTCTCCTCATAATAAATGGGCATTAATATTTATGATTAAATTTTCAAAAGGATGGACTGAGATACCAGTGCTTTCCTAGAACCAAATGATACTATCACAGAATAATATAAGATTAATATATTTTGTTTAAATTGGTTTAATTTGTTCAAATATGTGTGCTTGGGTCTATGCTGTTAGACACTCCCTAGGGCTGTGCAGACAGAATTTAATCCTTCAGTCCCTCAGCAAATATGTTGTTTTTTAAAAACAGTGAATACATTCCTATGGGAGGGAAATGTATCATCAAAAAATGTAACTTATGCCCGGCCTGAGTGCCTCAGGGGTTGAGCATCCACCTGTGAACAAGGACGTCATGGAGTGATTCCCGATCAGGGCACATGCCCAGGTTGTAGTTTTAATCTCCAGTATGTGGTGGGCTGGAGGAAGCCGATTAATGATTTTTGTCAATAATTGATCTTTCTATCTCTCTTCATCCTCCTTTTCCTCTGAAATAAATAAAAACAATTTTTATAAAAATAAAATATATATGAAGAAGAAATATCAGGATAAAATAAAACACCTGAGCAGAAGGATGAAGCACTGATGGGAGAACTGGATCAGAGAGGAAGCCCTGGTCCGTGGGAGTGTGTGGGACTCAGAGCAGAATGACGACGTAGAGAGGCTGGATGAGACAGACGATGGTGGGATTCCAGGAAGAACAGAGAAAGAAAATAAAAAGCAACTGCAACTGAAGACAAGATCACCCAAGTTTTCAGATAACAGGTTTCTGTTTTGAAAAAGAGGGTAATTTTTAAGGAGAACTTTGTGAACGGGTGTTCAGCCTGGAGTGACACGTGTGAGTTTGTTGTTGTGGTCAGACCCTCAGCTTCTGAAAGACACTTCACTGTGTTGAGTGACCAAAAGGGTATTTGGCAAGAAGATGTGTAAAATCAACGTGGTTTTTTCACGTGCGTGTTCCACTTGAGAGAAATCCATGTGACAATTAAGGAATTTCGTGGATGTCAGAATCTTAAATTGGATCCAAGTATTTGAACTGAGATGAAAATAAGATAGGACACTCCAAAGAATGATATGCAAATTACAAGGACACAATATATAATGAGAACACGCCAGCCAACATGACGAAGGCCACGTGCTGAGGAATGGAGAGTTGTGTTCAGTGAGTGTTTATTCTGTGACGTGGAGGCAGATGTGCTTCTCCTCAGACACACACACTGTCGTGGGTTCCAGGGGCTCTAACCAGGCAGCTGTGCCGGCTCCAAGTTTTCACAAATATGAGCATCTCTGGCATCAGCACACAGATTAACGAGCTGCCTCAGGGCCAGGAATCTCTTGGAATGAAACTCAGGAATGGCCACGTGATCTGGCACCTGCTGGCTCAGGTATATAAGCTCCCTGCTCCCCACTCGCTGGCACTCACTCTCAGCATCTCCTCTTGAACAGAAACACACTCCCCCTGACACCATGAGCTACTATGGCAGCTACTACGGAGGCCTCGGCTACGGCTGGGGTGGCCTTGGCTATGGCTATGGCTCCGGCTATGGCTGGGGTGGCTTCGGTGGCCTGGGCTGTGGCTGTGGCTACAGGAGGTATGGCTGTGGCTGCTGGCGTCCGTGCTGCTGTGGGGGATACGGATACTCTGGCTTCTACTGAGATCCTGCCCAGCAGCTCAGCATCTGCACTCACAGGGGACCTCCTCCCACATTGGATCTAAGTAACCGGACAGCTAACCTCATGCTGGGTTGTTCCACAAGCGTCTTTACTTCTCAGAATTATGGGTAGATTTTCAACTGTGCCTGCATCTCCCTCATAAGCCTGGGATCCTCTGTCTTTGCTGTCAGAACTGATTGGACTGTCTGTTCACCTTCCAATAAAGCATTGAACTTGAACACAGAGAATGGTTTTGTTTTGTTCATGAAATGCAATTATGAGAGATGTTCTCTGAAGCCAATTGGAAATGGACCCAGGGCTGAAGGTCGGACATGGCTGACACTCATGCTTGTGGGGCAGGCCCGGCCCTTCCCCCACAGCCAATATCCCGGGCGATGACAGGGGTCGGAGCTGTGGAGGGACCTGCTTGGGGGAAGCCATGAGGCCAACAGAGATGGGAGAAGGGCGGACGTCAGGCCTGGAGTGACCTCTGAGGACCTGGGCTGAAGACGGGACCCCAACACACGTCCTTCTGTGCACCGAGCCGGCCGTGACCTCAGCATGCCTCTCGTTCGTGAGGTTGAAAGCCTGAGCCCCCAACCGTGGGCTTCTGCCGCTGGCTCAGGACGGTGTAGACAACTAAAGACTATCATCCCACCCGGCCCGTGTGGCTCAGCGGTTGAGCTTCGACCTGTGAACCAGGAGCTCAGGGTTCGCTTCCCGGTCAGGGCACAGGCCCGGGTTGCTGGCTGTATCCCCCGTGGGGAGCGTGCAGGAGGCAGCCGGTCCACGACTCTCTCTCACCCTCTCTCTGTCTGCCTCCCCCTCCTCCTCTAAAGTCAATAAAAATATTAAGAAGAAAGCAAAGATGCTGCTTGCTGTGGATCATGCTCCAGGCGCCCCCGAGCCTTGGGGAGCTTCCTGGTTATGTCACAGCCATGCCTCTCCCCGGCCCCGCCTCCCGGGCCCGCTGGGGCCTCTGGGCGCTGCTGCCACTTTAAGGCCCGGAGCCTGGGAGGGCCTGGCCCGGGCTCAGGCTGTGGCTGCAGCGGGAAGACCCGGAGACAGGACGCGATCCGGGGTCACAGCGTGTGGATGCGGAGACAGGACGCGAGCGATCCGGGGTCACAGCGAGTGGGGCGGGGGCGGGATGCTGCCGGGGCTTGGTGATGTCACCGCCGTTGCACGGTGGCTCAGAGGAAGGCACGTGGGGCTCTGCCCTTGCTGTCAGAGTGTGCCGGGAGAGGGGGTCAGAGGCATTGGCGAGGCTGTGGCTGAGACAGCGCCGGGCGTGGCAGGGGTGTGAACGGGGAGGTCGGGAGGAGCTGGCCACGAGGGTAGGACCTGAGTCAGGGATACAGAGCCCACGCACGAGGACAGGCGCAGCGGGGGGGGGGGGGGTAAGGAGGGAGGGCAAGGGAGGGAAGGAGATGGGAGGGAAAGAGGGAGAGAAAGAGGGAGGGAAGGAGGAAGGGAGAGAGGATAGGAGGGAGGGAGAGAAAGGGAAAGAGAGGGAGGAAGGAAGGGAAGGAGGGAGGGAGGGAGGAAGAAGGAAGGGGAGAGGGAGGGAGGGACGAAAGGAGGGAGGGAAGGAGGGAGGGAGGGAGCATGATCCACAGCAAGGGAGGGATGAAAGGAGGGAGGGAGGGAATGTGCTCGGTGAGGGCGCAGCACAGGCTCCTGCAGAGCTCAGCCTGCTCCTGGGAGGTTTGAGCCCACGCCCCCCGCCCCCCAGGATCAGGTTTCCATGGATACGGCGGACGCTCTCAGTGTTGGTTTCCAAGCAAGTCCAGGATGGAAAACAGGTGTTTGCACCCAGGCCCCTCAGGAGACGGTGGGCGGAGCCTATGTGCACACGGGGCTCTGAGGCGCCCTGGGGGGGGCAGCCCCCCACCCTGGGGGCACCTTCTTTCTGTTTTGTTAATCCTCACCCAAGGGTTTTCCCACCGGTTTCTATTTTTATTTAATTATATTTTTACCGATCTCAGAGAGGAAGGGAGAGGGAGAGAGAGAGAAACACCCATGATGAGAGAGAACCATGGATCAGCTGCCTCCTGCACGCCCCACACTGGGGATCCAGCCCGCAACCCAGGTATGTGCCCCTGACCAGAATCAAACCCAGACCCTGGCACTCTACCCACCGAGCCACGCTGGTCTCTCGTTTGTCACGGAGGCTGGCTCCTCTCCCTCCCTCCGCCCTGAGAGCCGTGGCAGGAAGATCCGGCTGGGCAGGCCGCTCCCTGTGCTCAGTGACCAGTCGGAGACCATGCCCTTCGTGCGGCTTTCACCAGGGTGGGCTCAGCGTTGTTGGCTGGTTGTTTCCACAGAAGCAGCCATGGAAAAGGGCCTCAGGAGCCGGCAGCAGGAGGTTCACGAACCAGGACAGCCGGAGGGGCCGTGGGCACGACCACTAACCCCACGGGCAGCCGTGTCCCTGCAGACACGCCCCGCACGGCAGGGAGGTACGTGACCCGGGGAACATGTCAGGGTGCAGCCTCCACGGAGAGCAGCCACGCGTGGAGACACGGGTGGAGTCGCCTGAAAAAGTGCATTCTCAGTGCGAGTGGGACCGGTTTTATCCGGTCACTGCCTTTTCTTATTGCTGAATACACAAACATGCGTGTTACCAAACAGGAGGTACTCCCCCTCATGCTGGCCTCACCGTGGACAAGAAAGGGCTAGACTGGCGTGTCGGGGATTCGTTTTGGCCAACGTGTTGTCTCACCACAAACACCGGGTGCGATCTGGTCTTATGTTTAGAAGAAAAACTCATTTCAGCGGAGTGGGAGGGTTTACTCTGTCTGTCTGGCCGTGGGGTGTGTGTGTGTGTGTGTGTGTGTGTGTGTGTGTGTGTGATGCGTATGCAGATCCTCGTACTGCAGTTTTTCGTGGAGAGTGTACTTTCTTCATTACCCACGGGCACAGTCACGACCATAGCTGGTGTTCTGAGCTAAATAGCAAAACAAAAGCCACGTGCTTGGCTCAGTGGATAGAGTGTTGGCAGGACTGAAAGGTTCGGGGTTCGATTCCGGTCAAGGGCATGTACCCTGGTTGAGGGCACATCCCCAGTGGGGGGTGTCAAGAGGCAGCTGATTGATGATTCTCATCGATGTTTCTAACTCTCTATCCCTCTCTCTTCCTCTCAGTAAAAACTCAATAAAGCCGAAACTGGTTTGGCTCAGTGGATAGAGCATCAGCCTGTGGACTGAAAGGTCCCAGGTAAGGGCATGTACCTTGGTTGAGGGCACATCCCTGGTGGGGGGTATGCAAGAGGCAGCTGGTCGATGTTTCTCTCTCATCGATGTTTCTAGCTCTCTATCCCTCTCCCTCCTCTCTGTAAAAAAAAAAAATCAATAAAATATATATATTTTTTAAAATATATATTTTTTAAGAGAGGAGAGAGAGAGAGAGAGAGAGAGAGAGAGAGAGAGAGAGAAGAGTTGCTGGGAACCCTCCCCCCCCCAGGCTGTGCACAGCCCCCCGCCACCGGGGACCTCAGGGGGATGGTGTCTCTCAATTCGGTTCAGGCTGATTCCCACGCTGCATCTCACATCACTCGCTCCATCCGGTGCCTCACGATCCAGGTTTTCTAACGGCGAGCTGTTCTCTAATTCCTCGGGTACAGCTCCCCTCTGTCTGATGCGTGGCCTGTTTCACGTGTGGCTAGAGGGGATGCGTCCGTATGTTCTTGGGAGCATACATGCTCGCGAGAAACACCAGCCTGTAATTCTCCCTGCTGGCGACGTTATACTCTTATTGTGACAGGTTACCCCAAAGGTGTGACAGGGTTGTAATAGAATTGTTCCTGTTATTCTTTGGACAAAACGTGTTTAGCGTTTGCCAGGGAAGCTCTCTGGCCCCACACGGGTGTTTTGGGAGAGATTTCTAATCGTGGATTTAATTTCTATGAGAGATACAAAACTACTCGAATATTTTTCTTCTAGAGTCAGTTCTCATCAATCTGATACGATAACGTGTGTTTAAGGCCAGAATAAAGAGTTTCTGCTTTTATTTCAGGTATTTCATTTTGTGCGATATTTGAAGCACGCCCAGAAGGAGAGAGACGAGATGTGACAGCAAACAGCCCACACCGTTTCCTGGAGCTCACAGTTGTTACCACGTGGACATAGTTTATTTCCTCAGCGTCATCGCGTAATTGGCACCCGCACTGACGTTCCTCCCTCTTACCTCCCTTTGCCATTAGCAGTACGGCTTCCAAGGGGTGATGCATTTAAAAACTAACCTGAAGCTCGATCACATCACCCAGCCTTTACCCTTCAGACCAAATCCCCGTGTCTGGTGGGAAAGAGGAGGGGTAACAGTGAGGAGGAGGGGGGCGCGGGACCCTCAGGCACCAGGCACCAGGTAGCAGCCCGAGTGGTGGCTGTGGCTGAGGCCCCCGTGGAGTGTCCTGCCACGGGGTGAGGGGCCCGGGGGTGATCGCCGTGCCGCCGGTTCCTGCTCTCGGTCACGGCTGCATGTGGCTGAGAGGAGCTGGACACCCGGATCGGGGCCTTGAGCTCAGTCTCTCTCTCTCTCTCTCTCTCTCTCTCTCTCTCTCTCTCTCTCTCTCTCTCGGTTTCAGAGGGGAAGGGAGAAGGAGAGATAGAAACATCGTGATGAGAGAGAATCATGGTCACCTGCTCCTGCACGCCCCACCCTGGGGATGGAGCCCACAACCCGGGCCTGTTCCCTGACCGGGTATCGAACCCTGACCTCCTGGTTCACAGGTTGATGCACACCCTAGACTTGGGCTCGGGCCGTGAACAGGATCGCACTGAGTGACGTGAGGGTCTGAGGATCGGGGTGCACTGGCCGGGGGCCGCCGGGGCAGTGCGGGGGCAGGTGTCTGTCCGGAAGGAGACACACCCAGGAGAGCTTGGTACAAGGATATCCGGGGCCGGGGAAGGGGTGGCGGCTCACCCACGCTGAACCCCTGAGGCCTCGGGCTCCTCCGCAGTCGCCTCCTGAGACGGAAACGCAGCGGCAGCGGGAGGACGGCTCCCAGCACGGCTGCCTCCTCGCAGGGAGGGGCCGCACGGGGAAGGCTGGCCTCGGGGGGGGGGGGGGGTGATGTGGTGAAGGCCCCACGTGAGCCGGAGACCTTCAGGAGCAGCCACCCCGTGCGGCCACCCCGTGCGGCCACACTTCCCACACCGGCCCCGCCGGGCACCTCGCCAGGAGCTCCCACAGCCCGGGGCGCTCTGCAGACAGACAGTCAGACTGACTGACAGACAGACAGACAGACAGACTGACAGACTGACAGACTGACAGACAGACACACTGCAGACAGACAGACAGACTGACTGACAGACTGACAGACAGACAGACAGACTGACAGACAGACAGACTACAGTCAGACAGACACACTGCAGACAGACAGTCAGACTGACAGACAGACAGACAGACTGCAGTCAGACAGACAAACAGTCAGTCAGACAGACAGACAGACAGACTGACAGACTGACTGACTGACTGACAGACACACTGCGGACCGACAGGCAGCCAGACAGACTGTGGACAGACAGATAGTCAGACAGACAGACAGACACACTACAGACAGACAGACAGACAGACACACTGCGGATAGACAGACTGACTGACAGACACACAGCAGACCGAAAGGCAGTCAGACACACTGCGGACAGGCAGACAGACACACTACAGACAGACAGACAGACAGACAGACAGACTGCGGACACAGACACGCTGCAGAGGGACACACGTGAACTCACGCCTGCCGTGTGCACACAGCAAAGCCTCTCCACGCGGCGGGATGAGAAACCAGGACACGTTCCGGTGGGAGCGAAGGGATTTAATGTGGAGGGTCCTCCCACGGTCCATCACCGTTTGGGGGTGCTCTCAGAACACGTGTCCGCCCGGGGAGTCACTCCCCACACTGTGCCCCGCCCGTTCCAGCCGCAAGTTCGATGGGTTTGTCAGGCCGGTGCTGGGTGCTGGGTGCTGGGTGCAGGTGCTGGGTGCTGGGTGCTGGGTCCAAGGCGGTCAGAGGGGCCCAGGGCTGCTCGTCCCTCGAGTCCCAGCGGGGCCGGGGCCGGCCGCTCAGCCCTCCAGGCCGGCAGGGGTCTCAGTAGCAGCCGGACCAGTACCTCCCATAGCAGCACGGCCGGTAGCAGCTGTACCCGTAGCCGCCGAGGCCGCCAAAGCCGCCGTAGCCACCAAAGCCGCCACAGCCGTAACCACCGTAGCCACCGTAGCCACCAAAGCCGCCACAGCCGTAGCCGTAGCCGCAGCCCCGGCCGCCCCAGCCGTAGCCGCAGCCCAGGCCTCCGTAGTAGCCGCCGTAGTAGCTCATGGTGTCGGGAAGGTGTGGAGCGGGTGCTGCGTGCAGACTCTGCTCCTCTGGCCCCCGCGGGGCCTCTTATGCGCCTCGGCAGGGGCGTGGCAGGGCCGGCTGGGGCGTGCCGCAGCTCGTGTGGGGCTGAGTCAGGGGATTCCACCTCTGCTTCTGGAGTCCTGCAGGTGTCACACGCCTGTCGTCATGAAGCCACACGCAGGCTCCGTGGCAGGCTCCCGGCGATGCCCGGCCTGAAACCACAGGCCACGGGGCGGCTTTGGAAGGATGATGTCACCTCTTGGGGACGTGGCGGGACCCGGAGACCCCAGGGCACCGGGGCAGGGCCCCCAGGCAGACAGACAGACTCTCTCTCTCTCTCTCTCTCTCTCTCTCACACACACACACACACACACACACACACACGCACTGCAGAGAGCCCCGTGTCCAGGCCGATCCTGCACTGGGTCTCCTTTCAGGGTTCTGTTTGGGGCCAGATTGACGTGGGAATCTGGTTGCCAATCATGGTTTCAGCTCATGGGCTGGTGTTGTCATGTGGTTTCGGAGCTGGGTTTTATAAGCATCTGTGTTTCATCAGCTGGAGATCTGAAAGACGCCTGGCAGGGAAAGCAAGTATGCAAATAACATGTGTGCGCGCGACACTGACGCGTGTCATAGCAACGTAACACGCGTGTAGGAAGTGCAGGTATCGAGAACTCTATGGACTACACTGGTCTCTGAGCCTGTCCGTGGTGAATGAGTCACCTCTCAGCCTCTCTGTACGGATCCCTGAATGGCCCAGAGTTAGACCCTCACCCAGACGAAGACACGCCAAGAGCCACTTTCCCACGTCTGCAGGGGCCACAGGAGCCTCAGCAGCACAGTGGGGGCCCGTGCAGTTAAGTTCCAGAGGTCACGTGTGTGCGTGTACTGAGCTCCGCCCACCCCGGTCCTGCAGGGCCACCGCCGAGCGGCTTTGAGAGAAGCTGCACGTGTGTCTTCGGCGCCGGCTCCACAGCCAGGAACGGGCGTTCTCCGAGCAAACCCCGTCTCCATCTCGCCCGGGTGTCCCGGCATGATAAGAAGCATGGCGCTGTCACGAGCAATGCATGAACACGCGAGAAAGCTCCATGTTCCCGGCCGGGGTCGTGATCAGACACCAAACACGTTCAGTTTTTTTTTTGGATGGAGGTTTTTTCAAACATCGAATACCAGATCTCTAGGTCACGTTCTCGGCACGGCCCGATGGGGACAGTGCTTGGGGGAGATAAAGGCCCAGCGATTCGTCACCGAGGACTCTGCACGTCTGTTTTGTGCGGAGAAAGGAGCCGGCCTGGACCTCGGTGCTCCCGGGACAACGGCTTCCGGCTGCGTGCTCTGGCCAGCGTCACCGTCCACGTCAGAGCCACGCGCGGGCTTTGCGAGGGGCGCTGGCATGGCGCGAGGGTTTCCGGTCACCGCGGTCACGGGTCCTCCTTCCGCAGAGGACGTCACTGCGCCCGAGACGGCACACAGGCCGGGGAGGATGCGGCGGGATGTGGATACTGTAACACTTAGTCAAGGGTCACGCGTGGAAAAGACAAGACGATCGAGTCCACCACCGGTGAGAGCCACGAAAGTCACGGTCCGGCGATGGTTCTAAAACAAGCATCCCACACGCAAGGACTCCCATGTACACCGGCTCGCCTTGCAGAGCGTGTCACTGAGCACGAGAGGCCGGAGCTGGGGACCCGGGCCGGGGTGGGGTCCCTAACTCTGGCCGGCGACCGGCGTGGGAGGGCAGGTCCCAGCTCAGCCCTGGGCCCGGCAGCACCTGGGCCCCTGGGCCCCTGCACCCTCTCCGCCTGAGTCATCGGCCCCACCCGGCTCCCTCAGAGACTGGGAGCCCGGCCCCGCCCCCGGCCTCTGTCTGCTGGACCTGCCTGCTCGCCTGCTCCACCGGGATATCCAGCCGGCCGGAGCTCTGCTCTCCTCAGGCCCATCCCAGCTGGCAGCACCTCCACTGCCGCCCCCTGGTGGTCAGCGCACGTCATAGCGAGCGGCCGAACTCCCCGTCGAGGGGACCCTTTGCATATCCGCCTTTTATTACGTAGGATAGCTTCTTCCAGTTTCAGCAACAGTGTCAGCCCGAGCGATGGGATGAGCAAGGAGGTTTAATAAAAATTTTATTGAAATATGTATTTTAATTAAGTACTGAGTAGAAGGGAAAATAATCAAGGATAAGACAATAAAACAGGAAATCTCTCTTATTTCTGATGTTGGCCTTGGCGGGAACCGCGAGGAAAGACGCCGGAGACCGGAATGGCGCTCCACCACCTGGCTCACGGTGCGAGGACACAAAACACAGACATGATGGCGGCCTCCCAACTCCTCCCTCTAAACATAAGGGGTCCCCATCCCTAGCACAGTGTGATCTGGGGGGGATTTCCAAATTACCTCCTTCATCTGAAAAAGAATACTGTTTCCCACATTGGGACTCTTCCAGTAGATACTAAAATATACAAAAGAGACAGCATGGGACCACGGTTAGAATTGAATGTTCGTGAGAACACACCAAAATGTTCAGTTTATCTTTATGTTCCTTTGCCTCCCGGTGTTTTCTTTAGGAATTATGTGTATGTATATGTTTTTTAAAAAGGTGTTACCTTTTTAGTTATCTTTTGTGCTCTCTTTTTTAAGTTTAAGTACAAAAGTGACGGGAACTCTGCAAAGCGTACTCCCATACTGGTCTACGTACCCTTTGAAGATCTAGAAAAAACACACCCTTGAAAGATTTATGGGATTCATTTTTATTTGTTTCCATAATTACTGCTCTAATTGCCCGTTTCTTCGTGAAATATTTATGGGGTTAAAGCCGACTTTTATTGGGATGTTTTACATGTACATTTACTGGCATACTTCTGGAATGCTGCTGGCCTACAACGTGTAAGAATAAAAGCCCTTCTGTGATTGTTTTGTAGCTTCTTGCTTATATTTAACTTTTTATACATATACACACAAACAAAATTTACATCATAGATTTTTTTTTTTAATTTCTTCAACCAACTGACCAATTTATCGACTCTACTAACTTTCTGTATTCTAACGTTCAGTGTTTGCATTAATTTTGGTTACTTTTTCTTTCCGTGCACTTTGTAATGGCCTGTTGGGCCTTTCTCTAACTTTTTAACGTCGTAAATATATCTTTAATTTCATCCCTTTGTTAATATTAAACAAGGCACATGTTTAAAGTACCACGTGTTTCACTTTATATGTTGAGACACAAATCTATATTTTCATGTGAAATAAAAGAGATTTCCTGTTTTATTGTCTTATCCTTGATTATTTTTCTTCTACTCAGTACTTAATTAAAATACATATTTCAATAAAATTTTTGTTAAACCAGCCTCTAGTGTTTTATCATCTTGGGTTAATAAATACAATTTTTTATATTTGTAAGTTATTAAGCTTTTTCTGAAACACAGAATATATTTGCTATTTTTCTCTATATTCTACAAATTACTGAAGAAAAATGGTTAAGCAACATCACTGTCATTCTATAGCATCAACTGTACTTTTTATTTCACCGATGTGTTTTTTCTCCTAAATAATATAGTTGCGTGATAAATTACCTGACATCAGTTGTATTCCTCTGTAATCTAATTATTTCTGATATTTCACTTCCTATCACTTCAAGCTCTATTATTTGGCTCAGGGTTGACAAGAATTGTCACTTTATGAGCCACTAGAGGCCGGTGCACGAATTCCTGCATGGGTGGGTCCGGCCGGCCCGCCCTGATGGGGGCCACAGGCTGGATCTGTGGGGCGGAGGGGCCGGGGGAGGGTGGCTGGCCGCCCTGCCCCTGACCGGGGTGTGGGGGCCCCCAGGCGGGGCCAGTGGGTGGAAGGGCTGAGGGAGGTTGGCCAGCTGGCCCCGCTCCCGATAGGGGTGTTGGGGGCCCCCCGGGGGCGGGGCCGGCCACGGGGAAGGCAGCTCCCTCAGTGGCTGGTGTGACGCTCTTTCTGAGGCTGACCCCGGCTGTTCCCGTCGGTCCTGGACTCCATCCGTGAGCTTTCGACTTGGGCGTGGGAACCTTGCTCAGACGTCGAGGGCCCCTGTTATCGCGAGGCTGTGTCAGGTGCTGCCTCCTTCCCCCCTGGGTTTCCGGGCGGGGCGGGGAGGGGAGGGGAGAGAGGAGAGGGGAGAGAGGAGAGGGGAGGGCGGAGGCACCTACCTCCGGCCAGTAGGTGACTCGGCCTGAATGTCGACTGCTGATCAGTGGGAAATTCCTAATTTGGCTCGAACCCAGGCTCACCACAAAGGTGCTGGGCCGATGGGGGGAAGGCAGGGCTGGGGGGAGTAAGTTGGGGTCTGGCCGGGCCAGCTGGCTGCAGCGGGTGCATCACAGCCACGGCCATTCCGATGGTTCCGGTCGCTCTGCCGCTCTGGCCGCGGGCTTCTACACGCACAGATCGCCCTGTGTCCGTGTGAGCAATCCCTGAGGGCCCAGGACTTCTTTCAACTCGTCCTTTGTTTCAGAAGACGTTTGGTGCTCTCGCTTTTACCCTGTTTTGCCTTTTTAAAATATTTGGAGGGGAGGGGAGGGGAGGGGTCCCTGCAGGGAGGGAGGAGGCCGAGGACAGGCAGGACGCTCTGGCCGCACCGGGACCCGCCAGACCAGGACCGTGGCCGCCGGGTGACCATGGTCCGGCCGTGTGTGTGCCCAGGGCTCCCAGCAGCTGGAGGGGCGGAGTGCGGGGCAGAGAAGGCTGGAAGGAAAGCACAGAGAGGGCCCAAACCGGTGTGGCTCAGTGGATAGAGCGTCGGCCTGCGGACTGAAAGGTCTCGGGTTCGATTCCGGTCAAGGGCATGCACCTTGGTTGCGGGCACATCCCCATTGGGGGGTGTGCAGGAGGCAGCTGATGGATGTTTCTCTCTCATCGATGTTTCTAACTCACTATCTCTCTCTCTCTTCCTCTCGGTAAAAAAAAAAATCAATAAAATATATTTAAAAAAAGAAAGCACAGAGGGCGCTGGCAGCATGGGCAGGCAGAGGAGAAAGCAGCTTGAGGAAGGCATGTGGCCCATGAAACACGCGAGTCATGTTTGCCCAAACCAGAGCCCTGGAGGACTGAAGGCGGCACGACAGACAGGAGTCACGGCGATCCGTGGAAAGCTCAGCACGCGTGGAAAATTGGGTCAAACACACAGATCACAGAGAGATGCTAAAAACCTCTCTAAGTGCAGGCGGCGTGGGTGCAGGGGGAGGGGAGTGAAGGGAGGGAGGGGAGGGGAGGGAAGGGGTAAGGAGGGGGGGAACGGGCGACAGGACGGGGGTCTGGGTTTTGTTTGAGGAAGAGGAGCGGGTGCGGTGCTGACAGGCCCACCGGGCTGATCCGGGGGAGGTGGTGAGGGATGTGAGGACGGTGAGGAAGGTGAGGACGGGGACGCTCGTCCCCGTGACCGTTCAGAGCGGGGGAGACGGATTCAGCGCCGGGGCCGCGCTCTCCCAGGCTTCTGAGCCGGGTGGTGGTGGTGCTGACAGCCGGAAGGCAGGTGGAGAGAAGGGGAGAGTCCGGACCTAAGGGAGAAGCCGAAGGGCCCAGCGGGAGAAGAGCCGTGGGTGCTGTCTCCTGGGAGCCCACCGAGGGGCGGGCTCAGCCTCTGCTGGCAGAGAGCCAGCGTGCTCGCGGCTCTCCTGGTTGGAGAGGGAGGCGTGGCCGCCGGCGAGGAAGAGCAGAGGTTGGTCTTGGTGCCCAGAAGGGTCAGTCAGCCCCTGACCTTTCTGTTCCTCCGTGTCCAGGCGATGGGCTCCCTGGCTCGGTTATGGGTTCATGGGTGTCCAACGGGTGGCACAGGGGACCTGAGCTCGACAACGCGCCCAGCCCGGTCACTGTGAGGACGCTCGGGAGGGGGGGGGGGGCTCTAGTAGAACAGAAGGGCCCCCAGAGCGGACACGGGTGTCCTGGGAGGGGCCCTGGGGTGTCACAGGCCACAGCCCAGAGTCTCCGTGAGGTTGGGTGACAGGAGCCTCCGCCAGGAAGTGCTCAGGGTCCGTGCCGCCCACCTCCGCACGCCGACGATATCAACCACACCCGTGGTCGGCAAACGCATCCGTCCGCAGAGCCAAATACCAACCGCACAGCAATTGGAATCTCTTTGGAGAGCCACATTTTTTAAACTTAAACTTCCTCTAACGCCACTTCTTCAACACAGACTCGCCCAGGCCGTGGTGTTTTGTGGAAGAGCCACACTCAAGGGGCCAAAGAGCCGCACGTGGCTTGCAATCCGTTTGCCGACCATGGGACTATGGACGGGTTAGCAATTCCTTAGCTGGTCGGCGCAGTGAGTGGAGCTCACTTAATGGGCTCATTCCGGTCAGACACGCCCTCCCTCCCCGCGCCTGGCCTCCCGGTCGGAGCTTTGAAACCACGGGTTCGGTCCGGTGAGTAGATCGGTGACGGGCACGTTCTCATTGACGTGGCATCGGCTCACGACAAGGCCCAGGCCACGCAGAACAAACACGGGTCCCAGTAAACGCGAGGGACTCTGCTCTAATGGGCCACCGAGTCCCCTCAGGATCCACGGACGGGAGTGGCTGCACCCGCGGGTCAGTGAGTGGTTCCTGGTGACTCACACCCGATGGCACCCGGGCCTCCTGGCGACTATAAAGCTCCCAGGGTGGGAGGAGACACTCACACCCGAAACGTCCCTCTTCGCCTCCACCGAACCCTCACCCTCTGCCAGCATGTGCGGCTCCTACTACGGCAGCTCCTGCGGGGGCTCTGGCTACGGCTGTGGCTACGGCTGTGGCAGTGGATACGGCTGTGGATACGGCTGTGGCTCTGGTTACGGCCGTGGCTATGGCTCTGGCTATGGCTGTGGCTATGGCTCTAGATATGGCTGTGGCTATGGCTGTGGCTATGGCAGTGGCTATGGCTCTGGATATGGCTGTGGATATGGCAGTGCATATGGCTGTGGCTATGGCTGTGGCTACGGCCGTGGCTACGGCTCTGGCTACGGCTATGGCTGCTGTACCTTCAGACCATGCTGCTACCGACGATGCTATTCTTCTTGCTGCTAGAACATCCGCCTACAACACCCTGCGCCTCCAGCAAAATGTGGAAAATCACCGCTTCCCCCCCGAGGGATGCCCGTGCGTCATCTCCACACGCCAGTGAGGATGGACGCCTCCTGCTTTTACCTCTGCTTCTTGTTTGTTTATTGCTGCGGACGTATGAATGCGCCCATTGTGTGACCTGCAGACGGGAGATGTGTCTGTGATTGTGTTCACAATGTCCAGGCCCGGCTTTTCCCTCCAGTGAAGTTGTGTTATCTATGAGCACAAATACGCCAGAGTAGGGAGAAATCAGACTCGTTCATTAAACAAGCGGGACGTGTCCCTGTACGTAACTGTGTTTGTGTCAGAATCTTCCCTCTCCCCGTGGCCTTCCCTCTCCCCGTGGCCTTTCCTCCCCCCGTGGCCTTCCCGCTCCCCATGGCCTGCCCTGTGTCAGCCGGCCCATGGCTTCCTTTACTGCGCCATCGACGGCACGTGCCCGTTCTCTCACCGCCACACACGGCCTGTTCACTGCGGGTCGCAGGAGGTCTTGGCGTGGGGTCAGGAGCGTGTCCCAACCTCGCTCCTCATCACAACGATCATGGCTCTTCTAGGTTCTCTGTTGTCCATCTAAACTGTCAACACCGACAGAAACACCCGCTGAGGGTTTTATTGGGATGGAGCCAAATCCATTCCTCATCGTGGGGGAGTGGGTTCCACGTACTCCTGAGCCTTTGGGTCCAGGAACGTGGTGTGTGGGTCTCCTGTGCTCTCTGTGGTGGGTCTTCACTCAACGTTCACCGATGAGCCTTGTCCTCCCTGAAGCCATATTCTGGATGGGGAGGCAAAGCGCAGTGTAAGACTCGAGGACGCATCGAAATAACTAAATGGAAAGAGAAAATTGGCAGAATGATTACAAATTGTATTCATAATGATTAATGACATGAGCAGTCGGTTGCTATGACATATCACGTGGTCTATGGAACTCACTGAAGAAACATTCTTAGTAGGCTAGTAACTTCTAAGTGCAATGAAGAAATAGTAACCCTTCAAAACAGAAAGTCTTACAGAAAAATTCTACAAACGTTTGTAAAGAATAATCACTCCAGTTCTCTACAATCACATCTAGAAATAAAATCCGAGGGAAAACTTACCAACTCATTCAACAAGGTCACCATGGCCTTAAGGCCAGCACCACGTAAAGACATGACACAAATAAAGACCACAGACAGATACCTAGAGGAACGTGTTTCTTCCAAGGTGACATCGGAACTCTGCCACTCACTGCCAAGAGGACCTGTAACCCCGGCTGGTTTCACCTCTGAAACGTCTTTTGTTCCTTCAATAACATCCTCCTTCCTCCCTGCCTGTCCGCAGCCACGGGGACAGCGTGGCTCCCGGGAGGTGCATGAGGCCGGAGAGCGTGGAGAAGGCAGGACGGAAGACACAGTGAAGACATGGCGGGCTCAGCCCCGAATGCTTGGATGATTGGCGTGCCCGGACTTTCCGTGGAGCAAAGAGACCCACTTCGGTCCGTACTCCACACGTGTGCGTGTCCATCATGGTGGAACCATCAAAGGCCATGGCAGAGTTTAATCCCGTGGCCCACGATTACACAGAAATAGAAGGATATGTCCTATTAGCACTTCCGGCTGAAGAGTCTCCTCCGAAACCTGACCAAGCCTCCCTGAGGTCGAGTGCCTCCTGCCACGACCAACCAAAGCAGGCATATTCTCGCCCAGAACTCGGACCCTCACCCTGGCTCTGAGCACAGGAAACGCCAAGCGAGGAACACACTGCAGAACCTGTGGTGTCCGGCACGGCTGCGGAGTGCAGACGCCCTTGAAAACCCTCCCCCGATTGAGGAAGACCAAGAAATTGGACAACCCAATGCCATGGGATCTTGGATTAGATCCTAGAGAAAAAATAAACAAAGGGCACCAATGACAGAAATGTGAAATCCGAGCAGAGCGTGAGGGAGGGTCCTTAAGAAGCTGACTTCTTAGTTCTCATCGTTGTCCTTGGGCACGGGAGAGATGATCATGAGTGTAACTGGGTGAGGAGGATGCGCTAAAAGTTCTACAACATATCTACCAGGGGTGGGCAAACTTTGTGACTCGAGGGCCACCATGGGTTCTTAAACTGGACCGGAGGGCCGGAACCAAAGCAACCTGACCATGCTGGCACTCTCATCTTGGGCTGCTGGTGAAGGAGCAGAGGGGAGAGCAAAAGAACCCTCCGCTCTTTCGGCTCCACGGGCCGGATAGAACAGCTGAATGGGCCAGATCCGGCCCCCACGGAGCCGTAGTTTGCCCACGGCTGGTAGACATTTGGTAACTAAAATCGTTTCAAAATAAGACAGGTTGGAGGGAGAATTTAAAATGCCGCTTGTAGCATGGAAGCTACACCTGGCAGCTACCTGGTCCTGTGCTCCAATGCCACTCCAATCAATTTAATTTTTTAAAAAAAAATAAATAAATGAAAATAACAATGCTACTTGGTTGCATTGGTTGGGTCATTTGTTAGTTCTTTGTACATGAAACTTCGCAGACTCGGTTGTCGGTCAGACACTGTCCTGGGTGTCGGGCGGTAGCCGGGAAGGGGGGTGCCCACAGGACCCCACGGTCCCGGCACTTCCGTTCTGGATGGAGCGAGGGCAGGACGCCCAGGCTGGCCCTGGAGGACAAGCTGGGATGTGAAGGGAGACGAACTGGCCACAGCCCCACGGCCCAAGGAGTCCCTCCAAAGGGTGCAAGCAGGACCGTCAGAGCGGCTGGCCGCTGGCCCGGCACCCTCTCCCCTGGAGCCGAGTCCGAGGAGGAGAAAAGAGAAAAGCAACGCAGGAGTGAAAGCGGATGCGTGTGGTAGGAGGAACAGGAGAGACGCTGGAGGACCCGCAGCCCCTGGCAGCCTCTGGCCCTGGCAGGACGGGCCCACCGGGCATGTCAGTGGGGTGCGGGACCGAGGACCGGAGGGCAGGAAGGGGAGACCACAGGGGAACCCACCGCGGAGGTGCCCAGAGGCAGGACATGGCGGAGAGGACGGAGGAGGCCGCGGCGCTCAGTGGACCTTCTGAGGGCGGACCCACTGGACCGGGGGCGGGACAAGCTCGGGAAGCCGCGGAGCAGGGGGAGTGGGCACGTCGGGGGGCGGTGCTCTCAAGGCTGCGAGGACAAAGAGCAATCCCGCTCTGGGGAGGAATCCAGTTAAGTCCAGGAAGTGCGTCCACGGAGGAGCCTCCTGGTTAATGCTATGATTAGGGGCACCGCATTCCACAAAAGCAATCACGTCTTTTACAGCTGCTTTGGTCAAATACCGAGAAAAATTCCACATTAATTACAGTTTCCTTCACAAATTGCCCTCCGCTGTCAGTCAGGGCAGTTCCAGACGAGTCCTCAGAGCCTGGCCCGGAGGAAGACTGAGGGTCATTGCGTTATTTAAATTAATTAAATTCCTGCTGGAACCCGGTCCCGTGTCATTACTGCTTTACTGGCTCTGAGCTGGGGTGGCGGAGGCTGCTGTCATTCCTGCAGGGGAGTTTGAAGATGATGCGCTGGGCGGCCCACTGTTCCTCAGACCTCAGCCGGAAAAGGTGATGAAACGGCACCATGGCGTCTATGTCCCCAAAGTGAGCCTTTCCAAACACACACACGGGGAGAACCTTCAGAAACACCCGGGGTGAGAAGGCAGTTGTGTGTCATCGGCTCCTTCGTGTGAAAACATTCTGTCTTATCAAGGGGATTTCATTTTACTCATTAGATGTACTACCCGGACAGGTGAATTGGGAAATATTTTAAAAATTGTGCCTTCATTCTTATGACCTACCGTATTCTGTACTCTCTGTGTCTGACTAAGGCTATGGGCAGATATATATATTAAAAAAAAACAAACAAAAAAAACACATTTTGACTCTGAATATGAGAATGACAGAAATCTACTGATAGATTATACTGAAATGTTTAAGGTCACCACCTCCCCACATTCATTCTCTTAAAGAGGAAAAAGTACATTTTTTATCTCTAAATTGAAACCATTCACTTTTTTCTAGTGCTGCCCAGCGGGAGGGTTAAGACAATAATTGGAATGAAGACACGAATGACGTTGCGGCTGTGAGGTTACAAAGAATGAAGGTTTGATAACTTGATAGGGAGGAGACCCGATAGATTGACAGACATGGAATCTGATGGTAAGCCTGTGGAGAACCCTATATAATAAAGGGGTGATATGCAAATTGACCACCACTCCAACCCACAATGTGGTCACCCCCATGTGGTCAAAAATGTCCACCACAAGATGGCTTTCAGGGGAGGACAGTTTGGAGGGACAAGGCCTGCAGGGGAGGGCAGTTAGGGGTGACCAGGCTGGCAGAGGAGGGCAGTTTGGGACAATCAAGCCAGCAGGAGAGGGCAGTTAGGGGCAATTGAGCCGGCAGGGGAGCAGTTAGGTGTTGATCAGGCTGGCAGGGGAGTGGTTAGGGTGTGACCAGGCTGGCAGGACAGAAGCTGTTAGGGGGCAATCAGGCAGGCAGGCAGGTTAGCAGTTAGGAGCTCACAGTCCTAGATTGTGAGAGGGATCCCAGATAGGAGAGGGTGCAGGGTGGGCTGAGGGACACACACACACACACACACACACACACACACCGTGCACGAATTTCATGCACTGGGCCTCTAGTTACTTATAATTCTAATGTTATTGAGAACGCTAACTCATTTGCATAACTGTTTATTCAATTCAGAGGGAAGATAGCAGAGCCGTGTCATTTTTTAAAAACTTTATCTGGTAGGATTTTTAATCACATCCTGGGGATGGAAGTTACACTGCGATTTCAGGGTCAGGGTTATGGTTAAGTTTAGGGTTAGGGTTAGGGTTAGGATTTATGGTTATGGTTAGGGTTAAGTTGGTGTAGTGGTCAGCATTGAGATAGCATTGTGTTAGGGTTAGGGTTAGGGTTAGGGTTAGGGTTAGGTTTAGGGTTAGGTTTGGGGTTGGGGTTGGGTTGGGGTTAGGGTGAGGGTTATGGTTAGGGTTGGGGTTAGGCTTAGAGTTGGGTTTGGGATTAGGTTTAAGGTTAGGGTTAGGCTTAGGGTTAGGGTTAGGCTTAGGGTTAAGGTTAGGTTTAGGGTTAGGATTGGGAAAGGAATGTTCATTCCAACATGAGCTGCCCCAGTAACGCGCCTCCAGAAACACAGTGGAATCCAGGGCCGGGCCAGGACCCGCCATCACGTGGTGTAGTCACTTCCAGGACTTCCATGTTTCTGTAGATGGAAGGAGGTTCTGTTTGGAATTTGCTTTTTTCATTTTTTCATCTTTCCATTTATTTATTTTTATTGTGTAACGTTGTACATGTGTCTCCTTTTAACCCAGATACCCCCCTCCCCAGTCATTCCGACCCAGGACAAGCCCCCACCGACCCGGTGTCCGTGTCCATTGCTTATGCTAACATGCATGCAAGTCCTTTGATTGCTCTCTAACCGCCCCCCCCCCCCTGCCATTTGTCTCTGGATCTATTCTTGTTCATCAATTTATGTTGATCGTTATATCCCACATGTGAGGGAGGTCATTCTTGATTGGACTGCCTAATGTTCCTGGTGATTAGAACAAGGCTATGGATTTTCTGAATCAAATTCTGATAGTGGTAAAGTTTGCTTTTCCTTCTCCCACCGAGAGGGACGTGAGGATGGCTTGTCCCAATACTGATGCTGTAACTTGATCAGCTGGTCCACAGGGTGAGGGCCAGATTTCTCTCATCAGAAGCTACTCTTACGGTTCGTTGAACAATCAGAAAGGATCCGTATAGAGGTGTTTGGTGACTGTACAAATGTTCCATTCAATCCCAGCACTTACCTCTGTCCTTTACATTTATTTTTCCTTCTTGCCTGAATTGTTCATCATGATGATGGATTCCAAATGTTGAGTTTTTGGATTCTCACCATTTAAAAAACATATTAGCTGGTGTTCCACTGCAAAGAAGTTTTCCTTCCCCCTCGATTGTTCCTTTATTCATATCAGTTAAATTTATGGATTTCTATGGCAAACAATCCATTACCATGATAAAGGGCCAGCAACTCCCAAGCTCTCTCGTGAGTCAGAAAGTTCATAGGAACAAACCACATCGTGTGGGACTGAGCCTCTGTCGCTTGGCAGCCTGTGTCTTTGGGCAAGTTGTTCAGCTTCTCTGGCCACTCCCTCCCCGCGCCTGGCCTCCCGGACAGAGCCTTGAAACCACGGGTTCCGTCCGGTGAGTAGATGGGTGACGGGCACGTTCTCATTGACGAGGCATCGGCTCATGACAAGGCTCAGGCCACGCAGAACAAACACGGGTCCCAGTAAAAGCGAGGGACTCTGCTCTAATGGGCCACCAAGTCCCCTCATGATCCACCGACGGGAGTGGCTGCACCCCTGGGGGTAAGTGAGTGGTTCCTGGTGAGTCACACCCGATGGCACCCGGGCCTCCTGGCGACTATAAAGCTCCCAGGGTGGGAGGAGACACTCACACCCAGAAACGTCCCTCTTCGCCTCCACCGAACCCTCACCCTCTGCCAGCATGTGCGGCTCCTACTACGGCAGCTCCTGCGGGGGCTCTGGCTACGGCTGTGGATACGGCTGTGGCTCTGGTTACGGCAGTGGCTACGGCTCTGGCTATGGCTGTGGCTATGGCTGTGGCTATGGCTCTGGATATGGCTCTGGCTATGGCTGTGGATATGGCAGTGGATATGGCAGTAGATACGGCTGTGGATATGGCTGTGGCTATGGCAGTGGCTACGGCCGTGGCTACAGCTCTGGCTATGGCTGCTGTTCCTTCAGACCATGCTACCGACGATGCTATTCCTCTTGCTGCTAGAACATCCGCCTACAACACCCTGCGCCTCCAACAAAATGTGGAAAATCAACGCTTCCCCTCCGCGGGATGCCCGTTGGTCATCTCCACACGCCAGTGAGGATGGACGCCTCCTGCTTTTACCTCCGCTTCTTGTTTGTTGCTGCGGACGTATGAATGCGCCCATTGTGTGACCTGCAGACCAGAGATGTGTTTGTGATTGTGTTCACAATGTCCAGGCCCGGCTTTTCTCTCCGGTGAAGTTGTGTTGTCTATGAGCACAAATACGCCAGAGTCGGAAGAAATCAGACTCGTTCAATAAACAAGCGGGTCCCAGTACATAACTATGTTTGTGTCAGAATCTTCACTCCCCCCGTGGCCTTCCCTCCCCCCGTGGCCTTCCCTCTCCCCGTGGCCTTCCCTCCCCCCATGGCCTTCCCTCTCCCCGTGGCCTTCCCTCCCCCCCCCGTGGCCTTCCCTCCCCCCGTGGCCTTCCCTCCCCCCCCGTGGCCTGCCCTGTGTCAGCCGGTCCCTGGGTTCCTTTACTGCGCCATCGACGGCACGTGCCCGTTCTCTCACCGACACACACGGCCTGTTCACTGCGGGTCACAGGAGGTCTTGGCGTGGGGTGGTGAGCGTGTCCCAACCTCGCTCCTCATCACAACGATCATGGCTCTTTCAGGTTCTCTGTTGTGCATCTAAACTGTCAGAAACACCCGCTGAGGGTTTTATTGGGATGGAGCCGAATCCATTCCTCATCGTGGGGGAGTGGGTTCCTCGTGCTACTGAGCCTTTGGGTCCAGGAACATGGTGTGTGGGTCTCCTGTGCTCTCTGTGGTGGGTCTTCACCCCACGGCCCAGGGAGTCCCTCCAAAGGGTGTAAGCAGGACAGTCAGAGCGGCCGGCCGCTGGCCCCGCACCCTCTCCACTGGAGCCGAGACCCAGGAGGAGAAAAGAGAACGGCAACGCCGGAGAAGCCGCCAGCAACGCCGGAGTGAAAGCGGATGCGTGTGGCAGGAGGAACAGGAGAGACGCTGGAGGACCCGCAGCCCCTGGCAGCCTCTGGCCCTGGCAGGGCGGGCCCGCCGGGCATGTCAGTGGGGTGCGGGACCGAGGACCGGAGGGCAGGAAGGGGAGACCACAGGGGAAACCACCGCGGAGACGCCCAGAGGCAGGACATGGCGGAGAGGACGGAGGAGGCCGCGGCGCTCAGTGGTCCTTCTGAGGGCGGACCCACTGGACCGGGGGCCGGACAAGCTCGGGAAGCCGCGGAGCAGGGGAGTGGGCACGTCGGGGGCGGTGCTCTCACGGCTGCGAGGAGAAAGAGCAATCCCGCTCTGGGGAGGAATCCAGTTAAGTCCAGGAAGTGCGTCCACGGAGGAGCCTCCTCGTTAATGCTATGATTAGGGGCACCGCATTCCACAAAAGCAATCACGTCTTTTACAGCTGCTTTGATCAAATACCGAGAAAAATTCCACATGAATTACAGTTTCCTTCACAAATTGCCCTCCTCTGTCAGTCAGAGCAGTTCCAGATGACGTCCTCAGACCTGGCCCGGAGGAAGTCTGAGGATCATTGCGTTATTTAAATTAATTAAATTCCTGCTGGAACCCGGTCCCGTGTCATTACTGCTTTACTGGCTCTGAGCTGGGGTGGCTGAGGCTGCTGCCATTCCTGCAGGGGAGTTTGAAGATGATGCGCTGGGCGGCCCACTGTTCCTCACACCTCAGCCGGAAAAGGTGATGAGAAGGCACCATGGTGTCTGTCCCCAAAGTGAGCCTTTCCAAACACACACGGGGAGAACCTTCAGAAACACCGGGGTGAGTCGGCCGTTGTGTTTCATCGGCTCCTTCGTGTGAAAATATTCTGTCTTATCAAGGGGATTTTATTTTACTCATTAGATGTACTATCCAGACAGGTGAATTGGGAAATATTTTAAAAATCATTCCTTCATTCTTATGACCTTCCGTATTCTGTACTCTCTGTGTCTGCCTAAGGCTATGGGCAGATATATATATAAAAAAAAAAACGAAAAAAAAAACACATTTTGACTCCGAATATGAGAATGACAGAAATCTACTGATAGATTATACTGGAATGTTTCAGGTCACCATCTCCCCACATTCATTTTCTTAAAGAGGAAAAAGTATATTTTTTATCTCTAAATTGAAACCAATCTCATTTTCCTAGTGCTGCCCAGAGGGAGGGGTTAAGACAATAATTGGAATGAAGACACGAATGACGTTGCGGCTGTGAGGTGACAAAGAATGAAGGTTTGATAACTTGATAGGGAGGAGACCCGATAGATTGACAGACATGGAATCTGATGGTAAGCCTGTGGGAGAACCCTATAAATAAAGGGGTAATATGCAAATTGACCACCACTCCAACCCACAATGTGGTCACCCCCATGTGGTCAAAAATGTCCACCACAAGATGGCCTTCAGGGGAGGACAGTTGGGAGGGACAAGGCCTGCAGGAGAGGGCAGTTAGGGGTGACCAGGCTGCCAGGGGAGGGCAGTTTGGGACAATCAAGCCAGCAGGAGAGGGCAGTTAGGGGCAATTGAGCCGTCAGGGGAGCAGTTAGGTGTTGATCAGGCTGGCAGGGGAGTGGTTAGGGGGTGACCAGGCTGGCAGGACAGAAGCAGTTAGGGAGCAATCAGGCAGGCAGGCAGGTGAGCAGTTAGGAGCTGGCAGTCCTAGATTGTGAGAGGGATCCCAGATAGGAGAGGGTGCAGGGTGGGCTGAGGGACACACACACACACACACACACACAAACACACACACACCGTGCATGAATTTCGTGTACTGGGCCTCTAGTTACTTATAATTCTAATGTTATTAAGAGCGCTAACTCATTTGCATAACTGTATATTCAATTCAGAGGGAAGATAGCAGAGCCGTGTCAGTTTTTGAAAACTTTATCTGGTTGGATTTTTAATCACATCCCGGGGATGGAAGATACACTGTGGTGTCAGGGTCAGGGTTATGGTTAAGTTTAGGGTTAGAATTTATGGTTAGGATTTATGGTTATGGTTAGGGTTAAGTTGGTGTAGTGGTCAGCATTGAGATAGCATTGTGTTAGGGTTAGGGTTAGGGTTAGGGTTAGGGTTAGGGTTAGGGTTAGAGATAGGGATAGGGTTAGGGTTGGGTTTGGGGTTGGGGTTGGGGTTGGGTTGGGGTTAGTGTTATGGTTAGGGTTGGGGTTAGGGTTGGGTTAGGCTTAGGCTTAGTGTTAGGGTTAGGGTTAGGTTTCGGGTTGGGATTGGGGTTGGGGTTGGGTTGGAGTTAGGGTGAGGGTTAGGGTTAGGGTTGGGGTTAGGGTTACGGTTGGGTTTGGAATTAGGTTTAAGGTTAGGGTTGCGGTTAGGGTTAGGCTTGGGGTTAGGGTTAGGGTTAGTCTTCGGGTTAGGGTTAGGGTTAGGATTGGGAAAGAAATGTTCATTCCAACATGAGCTGCCCTAGTAATGCGCCTCCAGAAACACAGTGGAACCCAGGGCCAGGCCAGGACCCGCCATCACGTGGTGTAGTCACTTCCAGGACTTCCATGTTTCTGTAGATGGAAGAAGGTTCCGTTTGGAATTTGCTTTTTTTTTTCATCTTTCCATTTATTTATTTTTATTGTGTAACGTTTTACATGGTCTCCTTTTTCCCCAGATGACCCCCCCTCCCCAGTCATTCCGACCCAGGACGAGCCCCCACCGACCCGGTGTCCGTGTCCATGGCTTAGGCTAACATGCATGCATGCAAGTCCTTTGGTTGCTCTCTAACACCCACCCCCAACCCCTGCCATTTGTCTCTGGATCTATTCTTGTTCATCAATTTATGTTGATCGTTATATCCCACTTGCGAGTGAGGTCATTCTTCATTGGACTGCCTAATATTCCTGGTGATTAGAACAAGGCTATGGATTTTGTGAATCAAATCCTGAAAGTGATAAAGTTTGCTTTTCCTTCTCCCACCTGGAGGGACGTGAGGATGTCTTGTCCCATTACTGATGCTGTAACTTGATCAGCTGGTCCACAGGGTGAGGGCCAGATTTCTCTCATCAGAAGCTACTCTTACGGTTCCTTGAACAATCAGAAAGGATCCGTATAGAGGTGTTTGGTGACTGTACAAATGTTCCATTCAATCCCAGCACTTACCTCTGTCCTTCACATTTATTTTTCTTTCTTGCCTGAATTGTTCATCACGATGATGGATTGCAAATGTTGAGTTTTTTTATTCTCACCATCTAAAAAACATATTAGCTGGTGTTCCACTGCAAAGAAGTTTTCCTTCCCCCTCGATTGTTCCTTTATTCATATCAGTTAAATTTAAGGATTTCTATGGCAAACAATCCATTATCATGATAAAGGGCCAGCCACTCCCAAACTCTCTCGTGAGTCAGAAAGTTCCTATGAACAAACCACATCATGTGGGACTGAGCCTCTGTCACTTGGCAGCCTGTGGCATTGGGCAAGTTGTTCAGCCTCTCTGGCCACTCCCTCCCCACGCCTGGCCTCCCGGACAGAGCCTTGAAACCACGGGTTCCATCCGGTGAGTAGATGGGTGACGGGCACGTTCTCATTGACGAGGCATCGGCTCATGACAAGGCTCAGGCCACGCAGAACAAACACGGGTCCCAGTAAACGCGAGGGACTCTGCTCTAATGGGCCACCGAGTCCCCTCATGATCCACGGACAGGAGTGGCTGCACCCGCGGGGGTCAGTGAGTGGTTCCTGGTGAGTCACACCCAATGGCACCCGGTCTTCCTGGCGACTATAAAGCTCCCAGGGTGGGAGGAGACACACACACCCAGAAACGTCCCTCTTCGCCTCCACCGAACCCTCACCCTCTGCCAGCATGTGCGGCTCCTACTACGGCAGCTCCTGTGGGGGCTCTGGCTACGGCTGTGGATACGGCTGTGGCTCTGGCTACGGCTATGGCAGTGGATACGGCTGTGGCTCTGGTTACGGCAGTGGCTACGGCTCTGGCTACGGCTGTGGCTATGGCTGTGGCTATGGCTCTGGATATGGCTCTGGCTATGGCTGTGGATATGGCAGTGGATATGGCAGTAGATACGGCTGTGGATATGGCTGTGGCTATGGCAGTGGCTACGGCCGTGGCTACGGCTCTGGCTATGGCTATGGCTGCTGTTCCTTCAGACCATGCTACCGACGATGCTATTCCTCTTGCTGCTAGAACATCCGCCTACAACACCCTGCGCCTCCAACAAAATGTGGAAAATCAACGCTTCCCCTGGGAGGGATGCCCGTTCGTCAATTCCACACGCCAGTGAGGATGGACGCCTCCTGCTTTTACCTCCGCTTCTTGTTTGTTGCTGCGGACGTATGAATGCGCCCATTGTGTGACCTGCAGACCGGAGATGTGTCTGTGATTGTGTTCACAATGTCCAGGCCCGGCTTTTCTCTCCTGTGAAGTTGTGTTGTCTATGAGCACAAATACGCCAGAGTCGGGAGAAATCAGACTCGTTCAATAAACAAGCGGGACGTGTCCCTGAACGTAACTGTGTTTTTGTCAGAATCTTCACTCCCCCCATGGCCTTCCCTCTCCCCATGGCCTTTCCTCCCCCCGTGGCCTTCCCTCCCCCCGTGGCCTTCCCTCCCCCCGTGGCCTTCCCTCCCCCCGTGGCCTTCCCTCCCCCCGTGGCCTTCCCTCCCCCCGTGGCCTTCCCTCCCCCCGTGGCCTTCCCTCCCCCCGTGGCCTTCCCTCCCCCCATGGCCTTCCCTCTCCCCGTGGCCTTCCCTCTCCCCGTGGCCTTCCCTCCCCCCCCCCGTGGCCTTCCCTCTCCCCGTGGCCTGCCCTGTGTCAGCTGGTCCCTGGGTTCCTTTACTGCGCCATCGACGGCACGTAGCCGTTCTCTCACCGACACACACGGCCTGTTCACTGCGGGTCACAGGAGGTATTGGCGTGGGGTCAGGAGCGTGTCTCAACCTCGCTCCTCATCACAACGATCATGGCTCTTCCAGGTTCTCTGTTGTCCATCTAAACTGTCAACACCGACAGAAACACCCGCTGAGGGTTTTATTGGGATGGAGCCGAATCCATTCCTCATCGTGGGGGAGTGGGTTCCACGTGCTACTGAGCCTTTGGGTCCAGGAACCTGGTGTGTGGTCTCCTGTGCTCTCCGTGGTGGGTCTTCACCCCACGGCCCAGGGAGTCCCTCCAGAGGAGGGTAAGCAGGACCGTCAGAGCGGCCGGCCGCTGGCCCGGCACCCTCTCCACTGGAGCCGAGACCGAGGAGGAGAAAAGAGAAGGCAACGCCGGAGAAGCCGCCAGCAACGCCGGAGTGAAAGATGCGAGTGGCAGGAGGAACAGGAGAGACGCTGGAGGACCGCAGCCCCTGGCAGCCTCTTGCCTGGCAGGGCGGGCCCCCCGGGCATGTCAGTGGAGTGTGGGACCGAGGACCGGAGGGCAGGAAGGGGAGACCATGAGGGGAAACCACCACGGAGACGCCCAGAGGCAGGACATGGCGGAGAGGACGGAGGAGGCCGCGGCGCTCAGTGGACCTTCTGAGGGCGGACCCACTGGACCGGGGGCCGGACAAGCTCGGGGAGCCGCGGAGGAGGGGAGTGGGCACGTCGGAGGGCGGTGCTCTCACGGCTGCGAGGAGAAAGAGCAATCCCGCTCCTGGGAGGAATCCAGTTAAGTCCAGGAAGTGCGTCCACGGAGGAGCCTCCTCGTTAATGCTATGATTAGGGGCACCGCATTCCACAAAAGCAATCACGTCTTTTACAGCTGCTTTGATCAAATACCAAGAAAAATTCCACATGAATTACAGTTTCCTTCACAAATTGCCCTCCGCTGTCAGTCAGAGCAGTTCCAGATGACGTCCTCAGAGCCTGGCCCGGAGGAAGACTGAGGAGCATTGCGTTATTTAAATTAATTAAATTCCTGCTGGAACCCGGTCCCGTGTCATTACTGCTTTACTGGCTCTGAGCTGGGGTGGCTGAGGCTGCTGTGATACCTGCAGGGGAGTTTGAAGATGATGCGCTGCTGGGCAGCCCACTGTTCCTAACAACTCAGCCAGGACAAGGTGAATGAGACAGCACCATGGTGCGTCTATGTCCCCAAAGTGATCCTTTCCAAACACACACGGGGAGAACCTTCAGAAACACCGCGGTGAGTCGGCCGTTGTGTTTCATCGGCTCCTTCGTGTGAAAACATTCTGTCTTATCAAGGGGATTTTATTTTACTCATTAGATGTACTATCCAGACAGGTGAATTGGGGAATATTTTAAAAATCATGCCTTCATTCTTATGACCTTCCGTATTCTGTACTCTCTGTGTCTACATAAGGCTATGGGCAGATATATATTAAAAAAAAAAAAAAAAAAAAAAAACGAAAAAAAACACATTTTGACTCTGAATATGAGAATGACAGAAATCTACTGATAGATTATACTGGAATGTTTAAGGTCACCACCTCCCCACATTCATTCTCTTAAAGAGGAAAAAGTACATTTTTTATCTCTAAATTGAAACCATTCACATTTTTCTAGTGCTGCCCAGAGGGAGGGGTTAAGACAATAATTGGAATGAAGACACGAATGACGTTGTGGCTGTGAGGTCACAAAGAATGAAGGTTTGATAACTTGATAGGGAGGAGACCCGATAGATTGACAGACATGGAATCTGATGGTAAGCCTGTGGGAGAACCCTATATAATAAAGGGGTGATATGCAAATTGACCACCACTCCAACCCACAATGTGGTCACCCCCATGTGGTCAAAAATGTCCACCACAAGATGGCTTTCAGGGGAGGACAGTTTGGAGGGACAACGCCTGCAGGGGAGGGCAATTAGGGATGACCAGGCTGGCAGGGGAGGGCAGTTTGGGACAATCAAGCCAGCAGGAGAGGGCAGTTAGGGGCAATTGAGCCGGCAAGGGAGCAGTTAGGTGTTGATCAGACTGGCAGGGGAGTGGTTAGGGGGTGACCAGGCTGGCAGGGCGGAAGCAGTTCGGGGGCAATCAGGCAGGCAGGCAGGTGAGCAGTTAGGAGCTCGCAGTCCTAGATTCTGAGAGGGATCCCAGATTGGAGAGGGTGCAGGGTGGGTTGAGGGACACACACACACACACACACACACACACACCATGCATGAATTTCGTGCACTGGGCCTCTAGTTACTTATAATTCTAATGTTATTGAGAACACTATCTCATTTGCATAACTGTATATTCAATTCAGAAGGAAGATAGCAGAGCCGTGTCATTTTTTGAAAACTTTATCTGGTAGGATTTTTAATCACATCCTGGGGATGGAAGATACACTGTGGTGTCAGGGTCAGGGTTATGGTTAAGTTTAGGGTTAGGGTTAGGATTTATGGTTATGGTTAGGGTTAAGTTGTTGTAGTGGTCAGCATTGAGATAGCATTGTGTTAGGGTTAGGGTTAGTGTTAGGGATAGTGTTAGGGTTAGGGTTAGGGTTAGGGTTAGGGTTTTGGTTAGGTTTGGGGTTGGGCTTGAGTTGGGGTTAGGGTGAGGGTTATGGTTAGGGTTGGGGTTAGGGTTAGGTTTGGGTTTGGGATTAGTTTTAAGGTTAGGGTTTCGGTTAGGGTTAGGCTTAGGGTGAGGGTTAGGCTTAGGGTTAGGGTTAGGGTTAGGGTTAGGGTTAGGATTAGGAGTGGGAAAGGAATGTTCATTCCAACATGAGCTGCCCCAGTAATGCGCCTCCAGAAACACAGTGGAACCCAGCGCCAGGTCAGGACCCGCCATCACGAGGTGTAGTCACTTCCAGGACCTCCATGTTTCTGTAGATGGAAGGAGGTTCCATTTGGAATTTGCTTTTTTTATTTTTTCATCTTTCCATTCATTTATTTTTATTGTGTAACGTTTTACATGTGTCTCTTTTTTCGCCAGATGATCCCCCTCCCCAGTCATTCTGACCCAGGACGAGCCCCCACAGACCCGGTGTCTGTCCATTGCTTCGGCTAACATGCATGCAAGTCCTTTGGTTGCTCTCTAACCCCCACCCCCACCCCTGCCATTTGTCTCCGGATCTATTCTTGTTCATCAATTTATGTTGGTCGTTATATCCCACATGCGAGGGAGGTCATTCTTGATTGGACTGCCTAATATTCCTGGTGATTAGAACAAGGCTATGGATTTTGTGAATCAAATCCTGAAAGTGATAAAGTTTGCTTTTCCTTCTCCCACCGAGAGGGACGTGAGGATGGCTTGTCCCACTACTGATGCTGTAACTCGATCAGCTGGTCCACAGGGTAAGGGGCAGATTTCACTCATCAGAAGCTACTCTTACTGTTCGTTGAACAATCAGAAAGGATCCGTATAGAGGTGTTTGGTGACTGTATAAATGTTCCATTCAATCCCAGCACTTACCTCTGTCCTTTATATTTATTTTTCCTTCTTGCCTGAATTGTTCATCATGATGATGGATTCCAAATGTTGAGTTTTTGGATTCCCACCATTTAAAAAACACATTAGCTGGTGTTCCACTGCAAAGAAGTTTTCCTTCTCCCTCGCTTGTTCCTTTATTCATATCAGTTAAATTTATGGATTTCTATGGCAAACAATCCATCACCATGATAAAGGGCCAGCAGCTCCCAAGCTCTCTCGTGAGTCAGAAAGCTCATATGAACAAACCACATCATGTGGGACTGAGCCTCTGTCACTGGGCAGCCTGTGGCATTGGGCAAGTTGTTCAGCTTCTCTGGCCACTCCCTCCCCGCGCCTGGCCTCCTGGACAGAGCCTTGAAACCACGGGTTCCGTCCGGTGAGTAGATCGGTGACGGGCACGTTCTCATTGACGTGGCATCGGCTCACGATGAGGCCCAGGCCACGCAGAACAAACACAGGTCCCAGTAAAAGCGAGGGACTCTGCTCTAATGGGCCACCGAGTCCCCTCATGATCCACGGATGGGAGTGACTGCACTCGCGGGGGTCAGTGAGTGGTTCCTGGTGAGTCACACCCGATGGCACCCGGGCCCTCCTGGCGACTATAAAGCTCCCAGGGTGGGAGGAGACACTCACACCCAGAAACGTCCCTCTTCGCCTCCACCGAACCCTCACCCTCTGCCAGCATGTGCGGCTCCTACTACGGCAGCTCCTGCGGGGGCTCTGGCTACGGCTGTGGATACGGCTGTGGCTCTGGCTATGGCTATGGCAGTGGATACGGCTGTGGATACGGCTGTGGCTATGGCAGTGGATACGGCTGTGGCTCTGGTTACGGCAGTGGCTACGGCTCTGGCTATGGCTGTGGCTATGGCTGTGGCTATGGCTCTGGATATGGCTCTGGCTATGGCTGTGGATATGGCAGTGGATATGGCAGTAGATACGGCTGTGGATATGGCTGTGGCTATGGCAGTGGCTACGGCCGTGGCTACGGCTCTGGCTATGGCTATGGCTGCTGTTCCTTCAGACCATGCTACCGACGATGCTATTCCTCTTGCTGCTAGAACATCCGCCTACAACACCCTGCGCCTCCAACAAAATGTGGAAAATCAACGCTTCCCCTGGGAGGGATGCCCGTTGGTCATCTCCACACGCCAGTGAGGATGGACGCCTCCTGCTTTTACCTCCGCTTCTTGTTTGTTGCTGCGGACGTATGAATGCGCCCATTGTGTGACCTGCAGACGGGAGATGTGTCTGTGATCGTGTTCACAATGTCCAGGCCCCGCTTTTCTCTCCGGTGAAGTTGTGTTGTCTATGAGCACAAATACGCCAGAGTCGGGAGAAATCAGACTCGTTCAATAAACAAGCGGGACGTGTCCCTGTACATAACTATGTTTGTGTCAGAATCTTCCCTCCCCCCGTGGCCTTTCCTCTCCCCCTGGCATTCCCTCCCCGTGGCCTTCCCTCCCCCCGTGGCCTTCCCTCCCCCCGTGGCCTTCCCTCCCCCCGTGGCCTTCCCTCCCCCACCCCCCGTGGCCTTCCCTCTCCCCGTGGCCTGCCCTCTGTCAGCCGGTCCCTGGGTTCCTTTACCAAGCCATCCACGGCACGTGCCCGTTCTCTCACCGACATACACGGCCTGTTCACTGCGGGTCACAGGAGGTCTTGGCGTGGGGTCATGAGAGTGTCCCAACCTCGCTCCTCTTCACAACGATCATGGCTCTTCCAGGTTCTCTGTTGTCCATCTGAACTGTCAACACCGACAGAAACACCCGCTGACGGTTTTATTGGGATGGAGCCGAATCCATTCCTCATCGTGGGGGAGTGGGTTCCACGTGCTACTGAGCCTGTGGGTCCAGGAACATGGTGTGTGGTCTCCTGTGCTCTCTGTGGTGGGTCTTCACCCCACGGCCCAGGGAGTCCCTCCAAAGGATGTAAGCAGGACCGTCAGAGCGGCCGGCCGCTGGCCCGGCACCCTCTCCACTGGAGCTGAGACCCAGGAGGTGAAAACAGAACGGCAACGCCGGAGAAGCCGCCAGCAACGCCGGAGTGAGAGCAGATGTGTGTGGCAGGAGGAACAGGAGAGACGCTGGAGGACCCGCAGCCCCTGGCAGCCTCTGGCCCTGGCAGGGCGGGCCCCCCGGGCATGTCAGTGGAGTGTGGGACCGAGGACCGGAGGGCAGGAAGGGGAGACCACAGGGGAAACCACCGCGGAGACGCCCAGAGGCAGGACATGGCGGAGAGGACGGAGGAGGCCTCGGCGCTCATGGTCCTTCTGAGGGCGGACCCACTGGACCGGGGGCCGGACAAGCTCGGGAAGCCGCGGAGGAGGGGAGTGGGCACGTCGGGGGCGGTGCTCTCACGGCTCCGAGGAGAAAGAGCAATCCCGCTCTTGGGAGGAATCCAGTTAAGTCCAGGAAGTGCGTCCACGGAGGAGCCTCCTCGTTAATGCTATGATTAGGGGCACCGCATTCCACAAAAGCAATCACGTCTTTTACAGCTGCTTTGGTCAAATACCGAGAAAAATTCCACATTAATTACAGTTTCCTTCACAAATTGTCCTCCGCTGTTAGTCAGAGCAGTTCCAGACGACGTCCTCAGAGCCTGGCCCGGAGGAAGACTGAGGGTCATTACGTTATTTAAATTAATTAAATTCCTGCTGGAACCCGGTCCCGTGTCATTACTGCTTTACTGGCTCTGAGCTGGGGCGGCTGAGGCTGCTGTGATCCCTGCAGGGGAGTTTGAAGATGATGCGCTGGGGGGCCCACTGTTCCTAACACCTCAGCCCGGACAAGGTGATGCAACGGCACCATGGTGTCTGTCCCCAAAGTGAGCCTTTCCAAACACACACACGGGGAGAACCTTCAGAAACACCCGGGGTGAGAAGGCAGTTGTGTTTCATCGGCTCCTTCGTGTGAAAACATTCTGTCTTATCAAGGGGATTTTATTTTACTCATTAGATGTACTATCCAGACAGGTGAATTGGGAAATATTTTAAAAATTGTGCCTTCATTCTTATGACCTTCAATATTCTGTATTCTCTGTGTCTACATAAGGCTATGGGCAGATACATAAAAAATAAAAAATAAAACACATTTTAACTCCGAATATAAGAATGACAGAAATCTACTGATAGATTATACTGGAATGTTTCAGGTCACCACCTCCCCACATTCATTCTCTTAAAGAACCAAAAGAACATTTCTTATCTCTAATTTGAAACCATTCTCATTTTCCTAGTGCTGCCCAGAGGGAGGGGTTAAGACAATAATTGGAATGAAGACACGAATGACGTTGTGGCTGTGAGATCACAAAGAATGAAGGTTTGATAACTTGATAGGGAGGAGACCCGATAGATTGACAGACATGGAATCTGATGGTAAGCCTGTGGGAGAACCCTATATAATAAAGGGGTGATATGCAAATTGACCACCACTGCAACCCACAATATGGTCACCCCCTTGTGGTCAAAAATGTCCACCACAAGATGGCCTTCAGGGGAGGACAGTTGGGAGGGACAAGTCCTGCAGGGGAGGGCAATTAGGGGTGACCAGGCTGGCAGAGGAGGGCAGTTTGGGACAATCAAGCCAGCAGGAGAGGGCAGTTAGGGGCAATTGAGCCAGCAGGGGAGCAGTTAGGTGTTGATCAGGCTGGCAGGGGAGTGGTTAGGGGGTGACCAGGCTGGCAGGACAGAAGCAGTTAGGGGGCAATCAGGCAGGCAGGCAGGTGATCAGCTAGGAGCTCACAGTCCTAGATTGTGAGAGGGATCCCAGATTGGAGAGGGTGCAGGGTGGGCTGAGGGACACACACACACACACGCACACACACACACACACACACACACACACACACACACCGTGCATGAATTTCGTGCACTGGGCCTCTAGTTACTTATAATTCTAATGTTATTGAGAGCGCTAACTCATTTGCATAACTGTATATTCAATTCAGAGGGAAGATAGCAGAGCGGTGTCATTTTTTGAAAACGTTATCTGGTTGGATTTTTAATCACATCCTGGGAATGGAAGATACACTGTGGTGTCAGGGTCATGGTTAAGGTTAAGCTTAGGCTTAGGGTTAGGGTTAAGATTTATGGTTCTGGTTAGGGTTGAGTTGGTGTAGTGGTCAGCATTGAGATAGCATTGTGTTGGGTTAGGGTTAAGATAGGGTTAGGGTAATGGTTAGGGTAATGGTTAGGGTTAGTGTTAGGCTTAGGTTTAGGCTTAAGGTTAGGGTTAGGATTAGGAGTGGGAAAGGAATGTTCGTTCCAACATGAGCTGCCCCAGTAATGCGCCTCCAGAAACACAGTGGAACACACAGGGCCAGGCAAGGACCCACCATCACGTGGTGAAGTCACTTCCAGGACTTCCATGTTTCTGTAGATGGAAGGAGGTTCGGTTTGGATTTTCCTTTTTTAATTTTTTCATCTTTCCATTTATTTATTTTTATTGTTTAATGTTTTACATGTGTCTCCTTTTTCCCCAGAAGACTCCCCTCCCAGTCATTCCGACCCAGGACGAGCCCCCACCGACCCAGTGTCCGTGTCCATGGCTTAGGCTAACATGCATGCATGCAAGTCCTTTGGTTGCTCTCTAAACCACCCCCCTGCCATTTGTCTCTGGATCTATTCTTGTTCATCAATTTATGTTGATCGTTATATCCCACATGCGAGGGAGGTCATTCTTGATTGGACTGCCTAATGTTCCTGGTGATTAGAACAAGGCTATGGATTTTCTGAATCAAATCCAGGAAGTGGTAAATTTTGCGTTTCCTTCTCCCACCGAGAGGGACGTGAGGATGGCTTGTCCCACTACTGATGCTATAACTTGATCAGTTGGTCTATAGGGTGAGGACCAGATTTCTCTCATCAGAAGCTACTCTTACGGTTCTTTGAACAATCAGAAAGGATCCGGATAGAGGTGTTTGGTGACTGCATAAATGTTCCATTCAATCCCAGCACTTACCTCTGTCCTTCACATTTATTTTTCTTTCTTGCGTGAATTGTTCATCATGATGATGGATTACAAATGTTGAGTTTTTTGATTCTCACCATTTAAAAAACATATTAGCTGGTGTTCCACTGCAAAGAAGTTTTCCTTCCCCCTCGATTGTTCCTTTATTCATATCAGTTAAATTTATGGATTTCTATGGTAAACAGTACATTACCATGATAAAGGGCCAGCAACTCCCGAGCTCTCTCGTGAGTCAGAAAGTTCATAGGAACAAACCGCATCATGTGGGACCGAGCCTCTGTCACTTGGCAGCCTGTGGCTTTGGGCAAGTTGTTCAGCTTCTCTGGCCACTCCCTCCCCGCGCCTGGCCTCCTGGTCCCAGCCTTGAAACCACAGGTTCCGTCCGGTGAGTAGATCGGCGTCGGGCACGTTCTCATTGACGTGGCATCGGCTCACGACAAGGCCCAGGCCACGCAGAACAAACACGGGTCCCAGTAAACGCGAGGGACTCTGCTCTATTGGGCCACCGAGTCCCCTCATGATCCACCGACAGGAGTGACTGCACCCGCGGGGTCAGTGAGTTGTTCCTGGTGACTCACACCCGATGGCACCCGGGCCCTCCTGGCGACTATAAAGCTCCCAGGGTGGGAGGAGACACTCACACCCAGAAACGTCCCTCTTCGCCTCCACCGAACCCTCACCCTCTGCCAGCATGTGCGGCTCCTACTACGGCAGCTCCTGCGGGGGCTCTGGCTACGGCTGTGGCAGTGGATACGGCTGTGGATACGGCTGTGGCTCTGGTTACGGCAGTGGCTACGGCTCTGGCTATGGCTGTGGCTATGGCTGTGGCTATGGCTCTGGATATGGCTCTGGCTATGGCTGTGGATATGGCTGTGGATACGGCTGTGGCTATGGCAGTGGATACGGCTGTGGCTCTGGTTACGGCAGTGGCTACGGCTCTGGCTATGGCTGTGGCTATGGCTGTGGCTATGGCTCTGGATATGGCAGTGGATATGGCAGTAGATACGGCTGTGGATATGGCTATGGCTATGGCAGTGGCTACGGCCGTGGCTACGGCTCTGGCTATGGCTATGGCTGCTGTTCCTTCAGACCATGCTACCGACGATGCTATTCCTCTTGCTGCTAGAACATCCGCCTACAACACCCTGCGCCTCTAACAAAATGTGGAAAATCACCGCTTCCCCTGGGAGGGATGCCCGTTGGTCATCTCCACACGCCAGTGAGGATGGACGCCTCCTGCTTTTACCTCCGCTTCTTGTTTGTTGCTGCGGACGTATGAATGCGCCCATTGTGTGACCTGCAGACGGGAGATGTGTCTGTGATTGTGTTCACAATGTCCAGGCCCGGCTTTTCTCTCCGGTGAAGTTCTGTTGTCTATGAGCACAAATACGCCAGAGTAGGGAGAAATCAGACTCGTTCAATAAACAAGCTGACGTGTCCCTGTACGTAACTGTGTTTGTGTCAGAATCTTCACTCCCCCCGTGGCCTTCCCTCCCCCCATGGCCTTCCCTCCCCCTCCTCCGTGGCCTTCTCTCTCCCCGTGGCCTGCCCTGTGTCAGCCGGTCCCTGGGTTCCTTTACTGCGCCATCCACGGCACGTGCCCGTTCTCTCACCGACACACACGGCCTGTTCACTGGGGGTCGCAGGAGGTCTTGGCGTGGGGTCAGGAGCGTGTCCTAACCTCGCTCCTCTTCACAACGATCATGGCTCTTCCAGGTTCTCTGTTGTCCATCTAAACTGTCAACACTGACAGAAACACCCGCTGAGGGTTTTATTGGGATGAAGCCGAATCCATTCCTCATCGTGGGGGAGTGGGTTCCACGTGCTACTGAGCCTTTGGGTCCAGGAACATGGAGTGTGGTCTCCTGTGCTCTCTGTGGTGGGTCTTCACCCCACGGCCCAGGGAGTCCCTCCAAAGGGTGTAAGCAGGACCGTCAGAGCGGCCGGCCGCTGGCCCTGCACCCGCTCCACTGGAGCCGAGACCCAGGAGGAGAAAAGAGAACGGCAACGCCGGAGAAGCCGCAGGCAACACCGGAGTGAAAGCGGATGCGTGTGGCAGGAGGAACAGGAGAGACGCTGGAGGACCCGCAGCCCCTGGCAGTCTCTGGCCCTGGCAGGGCGGGCCCGCCGGGCATGTCAGTGGAGTGTGGGACCGAGGACCGGAGGGCAGGAAGGGGAGGCCACGAGGGGAAACCACCACGGAGACGCCCAGAGGCAGGACATGGCGGAGAGGACGGAGGAGGCCGCGGCGCTCAGTGGTCCTTCTGAGGGCGGACCCACTGGACCGGGGGCCGGACAGGCTCGGGAAGCCGCGGAGCAGGGGAGTGGGCACGTCGGGGGCGGTGCTCTCACGGCTGCGAGGAGAAAGAGCAATCCCGCTCTTGGGAGGAATCAGTTAAGTCCAGGAAGTGCGTCCACGGAGGAGCCTCCTCGTTAATGCTATGATTAGGGACACCGCATTCCACAAAAGCAATCACGTCTTTTACAGCTGCTTTGATCAAATACCAAGAAAAATTCCACATGAATTACAGTTTCCTTCACAAATTGCCCTACGCGGTTAGTCAGAGCAGTTCCAGACGACGTCCTCAGACCTGGCCCGGAGGAAGACTGAGGGTCATTGCGTTATTTAAATTAATTAAATTCCTGCTGGAACCCGGTCCCGTGTCATTACTGCTTTACTGGCTCTGAGCTGGGGTGGCGGAGGCTGCTGTGATCCCTGCAGGGGAGTTTGAAGATGATGCGCTGGGGGGCCCACTGTTCCTAACACCTCAGTCTGGACGAGGTGATGAGACGGCACCATGACGTCTGTCACCAAAGTGAGCCTTTCCAAACACACACGGGGAGAACCTTCAGAAACACCCGGGTGAGAAGGCAGTTGTGTTTCATCGGCTCCTTCGTGTGAAAATATTCTGTCTTATCAAGGGGATTTTATTTTACTCATTAGATGTACTATCCAGACAGGTGAATTGGGAAATATTTTAAAAATCGTGCCTTCATTCTTATGACATTCAGTATTCTGTACTCTCTGTGTCTGCCTAAGGCTATGGGCAGATACATTAAAAAAAAAATTTTATTATTTTTACTCCAAATATGAGAATGACAGAAATCTACTGATAGATTATACTGGAATGTTTCAGGTCACCACCTCCCCACATTCATTCTCTTAAAGAACCAAAAGTACATTTTTTATCTCTAATTTGAAGCCATTCTCATTTTCCTAGTGCTGCCCAGAGGGAGGGATTAAGAAAATAATTGGAATGAAGACACAAATGATGTTGCGGCTGTGAGGTCACAAAGAATGAAGGTTTGATAACTTGATAGGGAGGACACCCGATAGATTGACAGACATGGAATCTGATGGTAAGCCTGTGGGAGAATCCTATATAATAAAGGGGTGATATGAAAATTGACCACCACTCCAACCCACAATGTGGTCACCCCCATGTGGTCAAAAATGTCCACCACAAGATGGCCTTCAGGGGAGGACAGTTGGGAGGGACAAGTCCTGCAGGGGAGGGCAGTTAGCGGTGACCAGCCTGGCAGGGGAGGGCAGTTTGGGACAATCAAGCCAGCAGGAGAGGGCAGTTAGGGGCAATTGAGCTGACAGGGGAGCAGTTAGGTGTTGATCAGGCTGGCAGGGGAGTGGTTAGGGGGTGACCAGGCTGGCAGGACAGAAGCGGTTAAGGGGCAATCAGGCAGGCCGGCAGGTGAGCAGTTAGGAGCTCTCAGTCCTAGATTGTGAGTGGGATCCCAGATTGGAGAGGGTGCAGGGTGGGCTGAGGGACACACACACACACACACACACACACACACACACACACCGTGCATGAATTTCGTGCACTGGGCCTCTGGTTACTTATAATTCTAATGTTATTGAGAACCCTAACTCATTTGCATAACTGTATATTCAATTCAGAGGGAAGATAGCAGAGCGGTGTCATTTTTTGAAAACTTTATCTGGTTGGATTTTTAATCACATCCTGGGAATGGAAGATACACTGTGGTCTCAGGGTTATGCTTACGGTTAAGCTTAGGGTTAGGGTTAGGATTTATGGTTATGGTTAGGGTTAAGTTGGTGTAGTGGTCAGCATTGAGATAGCATTGTGTTAGGGTTAGGGTTAGGGTTAGGGTTAGGGTTAGGGTTAGGGATAGGGTTAGGGATAGGGTTAGGGTTAGGGCTAGGGTTAGGCTTGGGTTTGGGCTTGGGGTTGGGTTGGGGTTAGGGTGAGGGTTAGGGTTATGGTTGGGGTTAGGGTTAGGGTTGGGTTTGGGATTAGGTTTAAGGTTATGGTTGTGGTTAGGGTTAGGCTTAGGGTTAGGGTTAGGGTTATGATTGCAAAAGGAATGTCTGTTCCAACATGAGCTGCCCCAGTAATGCGCCTCCAGAAACACAGTGGAACCCAGGGCCAGGCCAGGACCCGCCATCACGTGGTGTAGTCACTTCCAGGACTTCCATGTTTCTGTAGATGGAAGGAGGTTCTGTTTGGAATTTGCTTTTTTTATTTTTTCATCTTTCCATTTATTTATTTTTATTGTCTAACATTTTACATGTGTCTCCTTTTTCCCCAGATAATCCTCCTCCCCAGTCATTCTGACCCAGGAAGAGCCCTCACCGACCCGGTGTCCGTCCATTGCTTATGCTAATATGCATGCATGCAAGTCCTTTGGTTGCTCTCTAAACCACCACCCCCCCCCCTGCCATTTGTCTCTGGATCTATTCTTGTTCATCAATTTATGTTGATCGTTATATCCCACATGCGAGGGAGGTCATTCTTGATTGGACTGCCTAATGTACCTGGTGATTAGAACAAGGCTATGGATTTTGTGAATCAAATCCTGAAAGTGATAAAGTTTGCTTTTCCTTCTCCCACCGAGAGGGACGTGAGGATGGCTTGTCCCACTACTGATGCTGTAACTTGATCAGCTGGTCCACAGGGTGAGGGCCAGATTTCTCTCATCAGAAGCTACTGTTACAGTTCGTTGAACAATCAGAAAGGATCCGTATAGAGGTGTTTGGTGACTGTACAAATGTTCCGTTCAATCCCAGCACTTACCTCTGTCCTTTACATTTATTTTTCCTTCTTGCCTGAATTGTTCATCATGGTGATGGATTGCAAATGTTGAGTTTTTTTATTCTCACCATTTAAAAAACATATTAGCTGCAAAGAAGTTTTCCTTCCCCCTGGATTGTTCCATTATTCATATCAGTTAAATTTATGGATTTCTATGGCAAACAATCCATTACCATGATAAAGGGCCAGCCACTCCCAAGCTCTCTCGTGAGTCAGAAAGTTCATAGGAACAAACCGCATCATGTGGGACTGAGCCTCTGTCACTGGGCAGCCTGTGGCATTGGGCAAGTTGTTCAGCCTCTCTGGCCACTCCCTCCCCGCGCCTGGCCTCCCGGACAGAGCCTTGAAACCACGGGTTCCGTCCGGTGAGTAGATCGGTGACGGGCACGTTCTCATTGACAAGGCATCGGCTCATGACAAGGCTCAGGCCACGCAGAACAAACACGGGTCCCAGTAAAAGCGAGGGACTCTGCTCTAATGGGCCACCGAGTCCCCTCATGATCCACCGACGGGAGTGGCTGCACCCGCGGGGTCAGTGAGTGGTTCCTGGTGAGTCACACCCGATGGCACCCGGTCCTCCTGGCGACTATAAAGGTCCCATGGTGGGAGGAGACACTCACACCCAGAAACGTCCCTCTTCGCCTCCACCGAACCCTCACCCTCTGCCAGCATGTGCGGCTCCTACTACGGCAGCTCCTGCGGGGGCTCTGGCTACGGCTGTGGCAGTGGATACGGCTGTGGCTCTGGTTACGGCAGTGGCTACGGCTCTGGCTATGGCTGTGGCTATGGCTGTGGCTATGGCTCTGGATATGGCTCTGGCTATGGCTGTGGATATGGCAGTGGATATGGCAGTGGATACGGCTGTGGCTATGGCTGTGGATATGGCAGTGGATATGGCAGTAGATATGGCTGTGGATATGGCAGTGGATATGGCTGTGGCTATGGCAGTGGCTACGGCCGTGGCTACGGCTCTGGCTATGGCTATGGCTGCTGTTCCTTCAGACCATGCTACCGACGATGCTATTCCTCTTGCTGCTAGAACATCCGCCTACAACACCCTGCGCCTCCAACAAAATGTGGAAAATCAACGCTTCCCCTGGGAGGGATGCCCGTTGGTCATCTCCACACGCCAGTGAGGATGGACGCCTCCTGCTTTTACCTCCGCTTCTTGTTTGTCGCTGCGGACGTATGAATGCGCCCATTGTGTGACCTGCAGACGGGAGATGTGTCTGTGATTGTGTTCACAATGTCCAGGGCCAGCTTTTCTCTCCGGTGAAGATGTGTTGTCTATGAGCACAAATACGCCAGAGTCGGGAGAAATCAGACTCGTTCAATAAACAAGCGGGACGTGTCCCTGTACGTAACTGTGTTTGTGTCAGAATCTTCCCTCCCCCCGTGGCCTTCCCTCTCCCCGTGGCCTTCCTTCCCCCCGTGGCCTTCCCTCTCCCCGTGGCCTTCATTCTCCCCATGGCCTGCCCTCCCCCTGTGGCCTTTCGTCTCCCCGTGGCCTTCCCTCCCCCCATGGCCTTCCCTCTCCCCGTGGCCTTCCCCCCCCATGGCCTTCCCTCTCCCCGTGGCCTTCCCCCCCCCCGTGGCCTTCCCTCCCCCCGTGGCCCGCCCTGTGTCAGCCGGTCCCTGGGTTCCTTTACTGCGCCATCGACGGCACGTGCCCGTTCTCTCACCGACACACACGGCCTGTTCACTGCGGGTCGCAGGAGGTCTTGGCGTGGGGTCATGAGCGTGTCCCAACCTCGCTCCTCTTCACAACGATCATGGCTCTTCCAGGTTCTCTGTTGTCCATCTAAACTGTCAACACCGACAGAAACACCCGCTGAGGGTTTTATTGGGATGGAGCCGAATCCATTCCTCAGCCGTGGGGAGTGGGTTCCACGTGCTACTGAGCCTTTGGGTCCAGGAACATGGTGTGTGGGTCTCCTGTGCTCTCTGTGGTGGGTCTTCACCCCACGGCCCAGGGAGTCCCTCCAAAGGGTGTAAGCAGGACCGTCAGAGCGGCCGGCCGCTGGCCCGGCACCCTCTCCACTGGAGCCGAGTCCGAGGAGGAGAAAAGAGAACGGCAACGCCGGAGAAGCCGCCAGCAACGCCGGAGTGAAAGCGGATGCGTGTGGCAGGAGGAACAGGAGAGACGCTGGAGGACCCGCAGCCCCTGGCAGCCTCTGGCCCTGGCAGGGCGGGCCCGCCGGGCATGTCAGTGGAGTGTGGGACCGAGGACCGGTGGGCAGGAAGGGGAGACCATGAGGGGAAACCACAGCGGAGACGCCCAGAGGCAGGACATGGCGGAGAGGAAGGAGGAGGCCGCGGCGCTCAGTGGTCCTTCTGAGGGCGGACCCACTGGACCGGGTGTCGGACAAGCTCGGGAAGCCGCGGAGGAGGGGAGTGGGCACGTCGGGGGCGGTGCTCTCACGGCTCCGAGGAGAAAGAGCAATCCCGCTCTTGGGAGGAATCCAGTTAAGTCCAGGAAGTGCGTCCACGGAGGAGCCTCCTCGTTAATGCTATGATTAGGGGCACCGCATTCCACAAAAGCAATCACGTCTTTACAGCTGCTTTGATCAAATACCGAGAAAAATTCCACATGAATTACAGTTTCCTTCACAAATTGCCCTACGCGGTTAGTCAGAGCAGTTCCAGATGACGTCCTCAGAGCCTGGCCCGGAGGAAGTCTGAGGATCATTGCGTTATTTAAATTAATTAAATTCCTGCTGGAACCCGGTCCCGTGTCATTACCGCTTTACTGGCTCTGAGCTGGGGTGGCTGAGGCTGCTGTGATCCCTGCAGGGGAGTTTGAAGATGATGCGCTGGGCGGCCCACTGTTCCTAACACCTCAGCCGGAAAAGGTGATGAGACGGCACCATGGTGTCTGTCACCAAAGTGATCCTTTCCAAACACACACGGGGAGAACCTTCAGAAACACCGGGGTGAGAAGGCTGTTGTGTTTCATTGGCTCCTTCGTGTGAAAACATTCTGTCTTATCAAGGGGAATTTTTTTTTTTTTTTTTACTCATTAGATGTACTATCCAGACAGGTGAATTTGGAAATATTTTAAAAATCGAGCCTTCATTCTTATGACCTTCAATATTCTGTATTCTCTGTGTCTACCTAAGGCTATGGGCAGATATGTATATTAAAAAAAAAACACACATTTTGACTCTGAATATGAGAATGACAGAAATCTACTGATAGATTATACTGGAATGCTTAAGGTCACCACCTCCCCACATTCATTCTCTTAAAGAGGAAAAAGTACATTTTTTATCTCTAAATTGAAACCATTCTCATTTTCCTAGTGCTGCCCAGAGGGAGGGGATAAGACAATAATTGGAATGAAGACACGAATGACGTTGTGGCTGTGAGATCACAAAGAATGAAGGTTTGATAACTTGATAGGGAGGAGACCCGATAGATTGACAGACATGGAATCTGATGGTAAGCCTGTGGGAGAACCCTATATAATAAAGGAGTAATATGCAAATTGACCACCACTCCAACCCACAATGTGGTCACCCCCATGTGGTCAAAAATGTCCACCACAAGATGGCCTTCAGGGGAGGACAGTTGGGAGGGACAAGGCCTGCAGAAGAGGGCAGTTAGGGGTGAACAGGCTGGCAGGGGAGGGCAGTTTGTGACAATCAAGCCAGCAGGAGAGGGCAGTTAGGGGCAATTGAGCCGGCAGGGGAGCAGTTACGTGTTGATCAGGCTGGCAGGGGAGTGGTTAGGGGGTGACCAGGCTGGCAGGACAGAAGCAGTTAGGGGGCAATCAGGCAGGCAGGCAGGTGAGCAGTTAAGAGCTCGCAGTCCTAGATTGTGAGAGGGATCCCAGATTGGAGAGGGTGCAGGGTGGGCTGAGGGACACACACACACACACACACACACACACACGCACAGGCACACACACACGCACACACACACACACACACACCATGCATGAATTTCGTGCACTGGGCCTCTGGTTACTTATAATTCTAATCTTATTGAGAACGCTAACTCATTTGCATAACTGTATATTCAATTCAGAGGGAAGATAGCAGAGCGGTGTCATTTTTTAAAAACTTTATCTGGTAGGATTTTTAATCACATCCTGGGGATGGAAGATACACTGCGGTGTCAGGGTCAGGGTTATGGTTAAGGTTAAGCTTAGGGTTAGGGTTAGGATTTATGTTTATGGTTAGGGTTAAGTTGGTGTAGTGGTCAGCATTGAGATAGCATTGTGTTAGGGTTAGGGTTAGGGTTAGGGATAGGGATAGGGATAGGGTTAGGGTTAGGGTTAGGTTTGGGGTTGGGGTTAGGGTTGGGTTTGGGATTAGGTTTAAGGTTAGGGTTGCGGTTAGGATTAGGCTTAGGGTTAGGCTTAGGGTTAGGGTTAGGGTTACGATTGGGAAAGGAATGTTCGTTCCAACATGAGCTGCCCCAGTAATGCGCCTGCAGAAACACAGTGGAACCCAGGGCCAGGCCAGGACCCGCCATCACGTGGTGTAGTCACTTCCAGGACTTCCATGTTTCTGTAGATGGAAGGAGGTTCCGTTTGGAATTTGCTTTTCTTTTTTTCATCTTACCATTTATTTATTTTTATTGTGTAACGTTTTACATGTGTCTCCTTTTTCCCCATATGACCCCCCTCCCCAGTCATTCCGACCCAGGACGAGCCCCCACCGACCCGGTGTCCGTGTCCATTGCTTAGGCTAACATGCATGCATGCAAGTCCTTTGCTTGCTCTCTAAACCACCCCCCGCCCTGCCGTTTGTCTCTGGATCTATTCTTGTTCATCAATTTATGTTGATCGTTATTTCCCACATGAGAGTGAGATCATTCTTGATTGGACTGCCTAATACTCCTGGTGATTAGAACAAGGCTATGGATTTTCTGAATCAAATTCAGGAAGTGGTAAATTTTGCTTTTTTTTCTCCCACCGAGAGGGACGTGAGGATGGCTTGTCCCACTACTGATGCTGTAACTTGATCAGCTGGTCCATAGGGTGAGGGCCAGATTTCTCTCATCAGAAGCCGTTGAACAATCAGAAAGGATCCGTATAGAGGTGATTGGTGACTGTATAAATGTTCCATTCAACCCCAGCTCTTACCTCTGTCCTTCACATTTATTTTTCCTTCTTGCCTGAATTGTTCATCATGATGATGGATTGCAAATGTTGAGTTTTTTGATTCTCATCATTTAAAAAAAGTATATTAGCTGGTGTTCCACTGCAGAGAAGTTTTCCTTCCCACTCGATTGTTCCTCTATTCATGTCAGTCTAAATTTATGGATTTCTATGGTAAAAAGTCCATTGCCATTATAAAGGGCCAGCAACTCCCAAGCTCTCTCGTGAGTCAGAAAGTTCGTATGAACAAACCACATCATGTGGGTCTGAGCCTCTGTCGCTTGGCAGCCTGTGGCATTGGGCAAGTTGTTCAGCCTCTCTGGCCTTGGCATTCTCGCCGAAGGTTAGCACCATTCCAGGTTTTCAACAGGAAGCACACGTGTTAAAACATGTAAAGCACGTAGAACATGCAGGGAGTTTGATACATGCTTCCTATGTGCCCTCATTTACCATCACAGGAAGATTTGTTTTCTGCTTCTTCCCATGTGAGCATCGTCTCTGTTTACCTTATTTTTTTAATATATATTTTATTGATATTTTACAGAGAGGAAGGGAGAGAGATAGAGAGCTAGAAACGTTGATGACAGAGAAACATCGACCAGCTGCCTCTTACACAACCCCCACCGGGGATGTGCCCGCAAACAATGTACATGCCCTTGACCGGAATAGAACCCGGGACCCTTCAGTCCGAAGACCGATGCTCTACCACTGAGCCAAACCGGTTTTGGCATCTCTGTTCACCTGGCATGGTGCTCGTCATGCAGTCCCTACGTCAGAGCTCCACCACAGTGGTCATTAGTGGCGTTTACTGGTTCTGTAAAGTCCCCGATGTGCATCATCTCACATGTTCTTCCCAACAGCCCTCAGGTGTGGTCAGACCGTCCCCATTCACAACAGAAATGTCACCAGAGGAAGCCACTTATTCAAGAGTCTGGCCCCATGATGACTCGATTTATCTCTCATAGAAACATGGACATTGCATTTGCTGGCTAGCTAGTGTTTTTTTCCAGAAAAGGCACAAGAATGCCCAGGGTAACTTAGATGTTGGCATCCTTCAGTGATTGGTTCGTGATGCTTCACTAAATACGTGTGAAGGTCCCATTTGTGTTTCTGGACCTCCCCTCTTAGAAACTCTCATTACAATCCCTGCTCCTCTCCTCTTTGTTTTACTCCACATTCCAGAAGACTTTCTGAAATTGTGCCTCATCCCACCTCATGCTGATATTTTCTGCCTTCCCTGAGTATTGCATTTGGAAATCCTCTCTCATGACAAACATGTCTCCACATTCCAGCGTGGCCCAGGGGAAGGTGGGCCTGTCATCTATATCTATAAAAGCCAAGTGAGCAGAACAACCATAACAAACGATCGCTATGACGCACACTGTGGCCGGCCAACCAGCCCAATGGGGGGTGGAGCCAGCTGGACAACCTCCTGTGCCCCCTGCCAAACCCCTCTGTGGCCTGGCCATCATCAGGCTTGATTTGGGCAAGCCTGCTGGACCCCACCCATGCACAAATTCATGCACCAGGCCTCTTAGTACCTTTTATAAATTACACTAGAGGCCTCGTGCATGAAATCTGTGCACAGGCGTTGGGGGAGGCCCTCAGCCCGGTCTGCACCATCTCACAATCTGGGACCACTGACTCCTAACCGCTCACCTGCCTGCCTGCCTGCCTGATCACCCCCTCAATGCTCGCCTCTGCCTGAGCCCCCACTGTGGTGGCTTCATCCATCACTGTGGTGGCTACGGCTATGGCTCCCACTCCTGCAGTGGCTGTGGCTGTGGCCGTGGCCGGGGCTCTGGCTCAGGCTTTGGCTCATACTATTGAGGACACGGAAATTATCTGCCACCCGTCACATCCCACTTCCGGAGCCCTGAACCCTGTGGCCTATGTCACCTCACAGACTAATCTCCCCCCACAGCCTCGGGTGATGGCTGAGTCCCTGCATGGGGACCCCTGTCCGGGTCTAACCCTCTGGGTCCTCATCCCCTCTCTGTGCCTCCCGGAGAGAATGTGACCTTCACCCCTGACCCCTGACCTCCACCCACCACACAGAGCCACCGCTCTGAGTCCCTGCGTCCTAAGGACCTGGTTGGCCTGGCCTTGCAGCTTGGTGACTCTGTGTGTGTGTGTTGTGGGAACAATTTATTTTACGATTTTTGGATTTTCTATTTGCCTGACTCCAGGAAAGGTGGCAATGTGTGTTATGACACATATTCTCCTCATATTTCTTCTTCAGTTGCTCCATCATTTCTAAGTTTGTGACTTTTGAAAAGAATTTGATGTTGAGAAAATTGGACAGATATGTGCAAAAATGACAAGAATACACTGTAAATGAATTAAAGACTTAAATGTTAGACCTGAAACCATACAAGTCCTAGAAGGAAACACAGACAGTAAAATCTCAGACATTCCTCCTGGCGATATTTTTTCTGACATATCTCCTGGGGCAAGGGAATGAAAAATAAACAAACGGGACCCCCTCGGACTGAAATGTTTTTGCACAGCAAAGGAAACCATCAACAAAATGAAGAGATAACCAATTAAGCGGGAGAGCCAATGGTACATCTGACAAGGGCTTAATATCTAAAACGTACTTTAAAAGCTTATAAAACTCAACATCAAAAGAACAAACAATCCAATAAAACACAGGCAAAGGGCCTGATTGGGCACTTTTCCAAAGAGGATGCACAGTTGCCAGGAGACGTATGAAAACCTGCTCCAAGTCACTAATCATCCGAGACGCAAACTGAAACCACAGTGAGGTACCCCCTCACACCTGTCTGAACCGCTGCCACCAACAAATCAACAGACGACAAGTTCGGAGGAAAGGGGCCTGGTGCCCCGCTGGTGGGAATGCAGGCGGGCAGCCGCCGTGGAAACCGGGGTGGAGTTTCCTCAAAACACTAAAAATGGAACTGCCTTCGTGAGAACCCATCGTCTCGTCCTGAACGCCACACGAGTGGGTCTCCCGGAGCATCATGGAGCTCTGATTCACAGACACGTGGGCAAGTCCAAGTGTCTTCTGTCCAGTCGTCTGTGCGGGAGACGTGGCATCTAGCACACATGAGTCCCGAGGGAACAGTCTCTCTCTCAGCCCTGGGCGTGGACGGGTCAGACAGCCCAGTGAAGGCGGCCAGCTGTTCAGGGGTCAGGGGTCAGGGTGAGGACCAGGGGAGCCCAGCTCTCCAGCAGCGCCTTCACAGGAGGAGGCAGAACCCTGTAGCACGCTCCAAACACGTACAAGTTCACTCGTACTCAAGAGCCAGGCGTTTATAAAAGGAATGTCCGCACAGCTTCCCCTGGGCCATGATGGAATGTGGAGACATGTTTGTCAGAGAGGATTTCCAAATGTAATATCCACGGAAGGCAGAAAATATCAGCATGAGGTGGGATGAGGCACAACTTCAGAAAGTCTTCTGGAATTTGGAGTAAAAATGGAATGAGAAAAAACATTCAAAGTGTGAGGGCTGTGCAGACAGAGTTTAAAATCTGACACTCAGAGTGAGGGATGGACAGAGAGGAGAGGGGCAGGGGTTGTAATGGGAGTTTCTAAGAGGGGAGGTCCAGAAACTCAAATGGGACCTTCACACGTATTTAGTGACGCATCACAAACCAATCACTGAAGGATGCCAATACCTAAGTTACCCTGGGCGATCCTGTGCCTTTTATGGGGAAAAAAACACTAGCTAGTCAGCAAATGCAATGTCCATGTTTCTGTGAGAGATAAATCGTGTCATTATGGGGCCAGACTCTTGAATAAGTGGCTTCCTCTGGTGACATTTCTGTTGTGAATGGGGACAGTGTGACCACACCTGAGGGCTGTTGGGAAGAACATGTGAGATGATGCACATCGGGGACTTTACAGAACCAGTAAACGCCACTAATGACCCTGCTGGAGCTCTGACGTAGGGACTGCACAGCGAGCACCATGCCGGGGAAACAGCGACGATGCTCACATGGGAAGAAGCAGAAAACAAATCTTCCTGTGATGGTAAGTGAGGCACATAGGAAGCATGTGTCAAACTCCAGGCAGGTTCTACGTGCTTTACATGTTTTAACACGTGTGCTTCCTGTTGAAAACCTGGAATGGTGCTAACCTTAGGCGAGAATGCCAAGGCCAGAGAGGCTGAACAACTTGCCCATTGCCACAGGCTGCCAAGTGACAGAGGCTCCGTCCCACACGATGCGGTTTGTTCATACGAACTTTCTGACTCAAGAGAGAGCTCGGGAGTTGCTGGCCCTTTATCATGGCAATGGATTGTTTGCCATAGAAATCCATAAATTTAGACTGACATGAATAGAAGAACAATCGAGGGGGAAGGAAAACTTCTTTGCAGTGGAACACCAGCTAATACGTTTTTTTAAATGATGGGAATCAAAAAACTCAACATTTGCAATCCATCATCATGATGAACAATTCAGGCAAGAAGGAAAAATAGGTGTGCAGGCGCGAGGTAAGAGCTGGGGTTTCATACAGTCACCAAACACCAGAGTCCGTCAGCACCTCCCCAATGCACGGCCTTCTCCGTGACACGTCATTGACACATGGTCCCTCAACTGTGCTCTTAGATTTCATTCTTCAACACGCACCCTCTCAATGTCTTACTACGCTTCAATTTTCCTACTTTGGGGCATATTTGGTCATCTTTGTCTTAAAAGTATTCATTTGTAAAATGCATAGTTATTGCATTTGACACAGTCAAAAACAGATCGCTGCCTTTTCTAGGGAGTGACTGTCTTTGAATCTTAAACATGTGTCTGTGTCCGTGTGTTGACATCATGGAGTCCTAAGAGGCAGGAGATGCTCTGGATTCCATGGGATGCTGGTCTGCAATCTA